>VMBQ01001435.1:90383-108754 GCA_007657795.1 Dreissena rostriformis | reverse complement strand
TGAACAAACCTGTTTTAGTGGTGTGTCGGGCATTGCTATTTGATTCGATTATTAACAGTATCGGGAATCATCGCGCTCATGCTTAATAAATTGGTCAAAATGGTGGAATAATGCTTGTTAAATTAATCAAAAATAATATTTATCGTGATATTGTTGAAAACACATTAAGAATCTATGATTGACATACCATTATTATATCGCCGAATATCTTCATTTAACATATTTCTGGTCTAAATACAATTCCAGTTCACCATTCCAGTTAACCTAGTCAGGGAAGTATTATTCTAATATACTTCCCTGACCTAGTTAACGCGATAGCCTCTATATTATATAACGATCCGTTTACTGACCGCGAACTGACCCTGATACCTTGCGGGTTGGAATGCAATGCATTAAAGTGAGGTGAACGATTCAACTGCTGGAACGACAGCTTGTTTAAAACTTTATACTTTTACATGTTAAATGTTCAAATGTTCAATTTCGAAAACAATAAAAAATGGTTTGGCCAAAACGAATATCAGGATAGGGAAAAACGATACTTTTATTAACTAAAATACATTGTATACTGGTACACAGACAGCAATATGGCAGTAATTACTCAATATGAGAACATAGCCTTTAAGTACAAACGCTCTGGCGCTGACAATCCTCTGAATATAAAGGGGCACACAAATTTGTATTGATGTCAAGAATTGAGTGTAAAACTGTTCTATCCATCAAGCCTTTGTTAGAGATAAAATTGTTTCATGCTCAACACGCAGTAAAACAGTGTTACATGCTATACTACAAAGACGCGGTCATGTTTCCAATGTTCTGGAGGATTATGCTCAAATCAGCCAATGGACTGAATGAAGTGTATTCACTGTATCTAGCCACGGGAAATTTTATTTGAATTTTATTGGACACTTACAAAGATCAGGTTAAGGTGAAAAGTTGGGTTATACAGCTGCACCGAAAAAGTAAGTTGATGAAAAAGAATTGAAGTAGTAAACTTAATGATAGGTAAAATTCTAAACAATTGAAAGAGAACTATGATGTGTATTATTGCAGCTGTAATTAGAAAATCAAAAGTAATTGTTTAAATGAACTATGATAGTCATGGTAATTAAATTATAAGCTGCAAACAACAGGTCATAAAAAATGCAGTAAACAATGCATACAGATTGTCTATAAATTGTTTCAAACAATGTTTTTCCTTGTTGATCCAAATAATTTTGTACAATTCATTAAATGCTTTAAAGGAAGTGATGAAAAATACAGCATCTGGTTTGTTCTAAGAAACAGGCATTGAGGTGCTTTTGTTGTAGTTTTCTGTGCCCTGCTTACCTGGTGGGAGACTGGAACTAGTTCATAGGGGAACCAGATTCCCAAGTGTGTGCACTCATGCATGTCGGTCTTGATAAGGTAACACACCACCTACAACTGGCTTTAGTTAATAGGTGAATTAGTTTTGAGGTCATTGAGAACAGAATGTACCTACTGGACTGGTATATTGATCATCTGTAATGTCCGTTGTCGGACAGTGTGTTTCTTGCATGCAATATTTGTTCTTCTTACAACTTCTGCTCCAGAACTACTGTACAGATTTAAACAAAACTTACAAGGAATGATCCTTTGCTGACACACAGCTAGGTCTTCAAATCATTCTGGTCTGCTGCATATGTAAGTCAGCAGAGCTTAAAACAGATTTAAAACAGTCTGTGGGAACTTCTCTTAAACTGCAAGATATATTTGGTCTTAAGTATCATGTAGTATGCCTGTAAAAAAATCATCAAATTTTGCCCTTATGATAAAAACTGGTCATGGCCAGGTCCCTGGGGCGTAGTGGATTATGGTGTCTTCCTAGCAATCCGGAGGTCATGGGTTCGATCCCCACTGAGGGAAAATTCTTTAGATCTCTTAAAACTGGCCATTCCCGGGGTATCACATGTATGTATAGTCTTTTATAAAAAAATGACTTTAAAAATCTGCTCTTAAGCTATAAGGCCAAGAGATTTGGTATTTTGTTTGAAAATCATACAAAGGCCTTCAACCAAATGTATTCAAGTTGTTACTAGCTGGTCAAAATTGACCGCACCCTGCTTGTTACTTATTTCCTTATTGTAAATCTCCCAACTAAGATCATTATAGTATTCTAATCTGAATTCAGGTCAAAGAATCAGAGCCAATATGTTCCTTTTGTTTATTAAACATAAAACATTACCACCACCTCCTGGAGGTTAGGCAGTTTGCATTATATGACTATAATCCAACCTTGTGAACAATCTGAAAGTCTGTTGTTGCCCAACCATCATGAATTTGCTCAGAACATTTGTGCTAATGATGCACATCACACATGCTGCTCAGAACAGTTCAGTTCCTTAGGGTCTGAGGTGAGCAAGCTTGAGCCTTTGACCCTCTTGTTTGCTTTAAGGTAGCTCACCTGTAATGATTTCCCGCAATTTCTTCTAAGATCAAAGAGCCTTTTTACCTGTTTACTTATGGATATCTAATTTAAGCAGGTACTAATGTGAAGTTGTCGTGGCAGAGTGGTTAAGGCGATAGACTAGAAATCTTTTGGGATCTTCCCGTGCAGGTTCGAATCCTGCCGACACCGCATACTTTTTGCGACGTGTTTTATTTCTTTTCTAACGCAATTTGATTTAATATAGCATATAAGCTATGTTTATTGTTAAATATGTTGCAATTTGTATGCACCTTCTTCAATTTTAAAAATTAAAACAATGTTATGGCTAAATTGGGTGATTTACTGCTGAAAATACGAATCATGCATGTTGCATTTTTATTTATATTTCATTAAGTAAACGGTAAATCTGTCTATATCTTGGTATTCTTGCTGTATATAGTGTATCTATAAAAACTAAGTTCAAAATATTACTTAAATGATGCTATTTTGAATTTTATGACACTTTGTTTTAAACCAACTCAATTTCTACGTGGCTGAAACCACTTACATTGCATGGCTCTCTTCCATAGATAACAAGTTATAAAAAATAAATGTCTGTAAAAGAATACTTCTTTCATCTTGTTAAAACTTTAAACACCTTTACTGCATCTGTACACACCAACTGCATGCCCATATTTGGAAATCTGGATGAATTATAAAACTTTCATATACCCCAGGGTTGCAAATAAACTGGACAAAAGCCTAGTGTGGGGGTGGTTTTGAAAAAATCAGTATATTTTTTTAAAAAGCATGGAAAGCCTACCTAAAAACTTGCATGAAGTTCAGTGAAATGATGCTGATTAAGAAAATAATACATTAGATTATATTTGGAAAGTTGCCCATTTCGGGTGCGCTACCTTAATGGTTGTGTGTGAAAGCGTGCGTTTGTGTGTGCTAAGATTGTCTTTGATACTGTTGGCAACTGCTTATTAACTTTAACAGAAAATTTCCTAAGTAAATGGCCTATCAAAATATACAAGGTATATGTTGACACGAAATACCAGCAATACAGGGCTGTTTACAATTGCCGAGTAAAGTCTGTAAAGAAAAAAGAATTGAGTTGGCCATTTATACGTCAAAATCAAAGTTTTAAATAAAAATTGTATACCATTGGACAAGTTTTAATATGGGTCATGCTGGGTCAAAAACTAGGTCACCGGGTCACTTAGTGCGTTTTTAACCGAAAGTTTGTCCGGACCATAAACTATGTCATTTTTCGTTAGATTTTAAAACGACATGGTACATTTGTTCACCATCATGGGACGGTGTGTCATGCGAAAGAAGTACGTCGATATCTCCAAGGTCAAGGTCACACTTGGAGTTCAAAGTAAAAAATGGCCATAAATGAGCTTGTCCGGGCCATAACTATGTCGTTCATTGTGAGATTTTAAAATCATTTGGCACATTTGTTCAAAATCATTGGATGGTGTGCCATGCGAAAGAATAACATTAATATCTGCAACGTCAAGTTCACACTTTGAGTTCAAAGGTCATAAATGGCCATAAATGATCTTGTCCGGGCCATAACTATGTCATTCACTGTGAGATTTTAAAATTACTCAGTACATTTGTTCACAATCATTGGACCGTGTGTCATGCGAAAGAATTACGTCGATATCTTCAAGGTCAAGGTCACACTTTGAGTTCAAATGTCAAAATTGGCCATAAATGATCTTGTCCGGGCCATAACTATGTCATTCATTGTGAGATTTAAAAATGACTATGTACATTAATTTTGTTCACAGTCATTGGACGGCGTGTCATGCGAAAGAATTCAATAGTTCATAGGTTAAAATGGCCATAAATGATAATGGCATAATAATTCTTACAAATCGCCATAAGTTAGCTTCTCTTGTTTTGTGAAGACAGCATGCAAACTATTCTGTGTCAATGCAGCATGTGGGGGTATACGTCACGTCTGTGACAAAGCTCTAGTTGCTACTGGTCAATTTATTGCGAGTCAAAATCAGAATTAGGATCATTCTGGTTTCATGTTTCCTAGATATTTTCAGTTCTATATCATACAAAATGTTCATAATCATTACCTATTTTACTAGCAAGCAACACTGTAAAGAATAATTATGAGCCGTTCTCTGTGGAAAGGGGATTTAATGCAAATGCGTAAAGTGTCGTCACAGATTAGCCTGTGCAGTCTGCACAGGCTAATCAGCGATCTCACTTTCCGTCTAAACTATGTTTGTGTCAAGATCAATCTTCCTTTAAACCAAAAATACAATAAAAGCAAATCATTTTGTCCCTGATTAGCCTGTGCGGACTGCACAGTCTAATCTGGGACGACACTTTACGCACATGCATTAAACCCCCTTTTCCCAGAGCGAGGCTCATGCTGTATTCAGTCCTCTAACCAGGACTGAAGAAGAGGCCAACAGTTGTTCCTGGTGTGTTTATAAAGAATATATACAATTGGTCATTTTTAACCCAGGATTTGTAGGTGTGCCAAATCAGTGGTCAGTGACCTCACTACCTGGAACGTTGGGCATGCCTGACTTAGAATGTAGTTCTGTTTTACTTATGAGTCATCTTTCAGCTGTAAAAACCAGCTTTCAGATTTGCAATCAATTTTTACAGCATCCTGGGCAGGTTATTGGAACTTTGGAATATACATTTAGTTGGTGTAACCGTTCTAGGTGATATAAATTCATCTATGATTAAAAACATTGATTAAACATTGATGCACCACAAAACCCTACAGACTCATTGATCGCAAAAAAAAACATGAAAACAACTCACTCAACAAAATGTCAAACAAAAGAAGTGTAAATTTGAGTGGGTAAAACATGGTTTGGAAACTGTACATTTTATGAAAACAGAACTATGAATACTATAAGAATGAAAAAACTTGTGTAACGCCCTCCCTGCAGAATATACTCTGATTTTTGCTGGTTGAGAAAATAAAATAAAACTTTTTCATTACTCAGGGCTTTTAACCCTTATATAACAGGGGCCGATATTGGACCCCTTCCCAATTGAACATAAGGTCATTTTTTCCCCAACATTGGCAAAAGAATTTCCCAAATTGTAAAAAAAAAAAAAAAAAAAAAAAANGACAGCCCATATGGGGGGCATGCATGTTTTACAAACAGCCCTTGTTAATTCAAGCGTTTTCTGCTTTTACACACAGATTTGTAATTTATTTTCTCAATTGTCTGCCATCTTGGAATAACAACGTTAGCTATAACATGTGTAAAATTGTATGTTTCTTAAGTCTATTGTCGTTCCAGAGCTCCGTTTTCTATCATGTAGAATTCCCGTCATTTAAACATTCGCAACGGTTCGTTTCTGGTAAACAATTTAGTTACCATTGTTGAATTCATACAATATTTGAAAATGTATTTGTTTTTAATATTCAGGTTACCAATACCTTGATTTTAAATATTCATGCACCGCTTTTCCTTCAATAAAACATTTTGTTTGAAATCAATTACATTATGATATATTATATCTGTTAATTGTTATGTTGTATATTATATCTGTTAATTGTTATGTTGTATGACAATAATGCCAAGCTTGTATAACAGGATGAAGAAGAAGACAGCAAGTATAAGAGGCTGAACAGTGCGATAGTGGACATCATAGAGGACTATAGTCTTGTCTCCTTTGTGCCGCTGTTTGTCGAGGTCAGTAGTACATTCTTTTTATTTGAGCATTGCTCTGTGAAAAGGTGGTTTAAAGCATATGCGTAAAGTGTCGTCCCAGATTAGTCTGTGCAGCACGCACAGGCTAATCAGGGACGACAATTTGTGCCTAAATTGGATTTTCGACCAGGACAGTCTTCCTTTAAATGAAAAATACAATAAAAGCAGAAAGTGTCGTCCCTGATTAGCCTGTGCGGACTGCACAGGCAAATTTGGGACGACAATTTACGCACATGCATTTAACCCCCTTTTCATAGAGGGAGGCTCATTTGATTGTGAAACTGTTGTCTCTGATTTGTGTCTTGTTCTGAGAAAACTGGGCATAATGCATGTGCCTAAAGTCATCATTTAAACAAAAAAATCCATAAGAGCGGAAATTGTCATCCCTGATTAGCCTGTGGGGACTGCACAGGCTAATCTGGGATGACAATTTACGCATAAGCATTATGCTCAGTTTTCTCAGAACACGACAAATATTGAAACAACAGGCAGATTTAACTGTTTAATGCTGACCTTTCAAGTAACCATGGTTTCAGTTTCACGCTTAAACTTAAGTATTGATCTTCCGGTCTGGTAGTCCATTTTTAATACAAATCTAGAGGTATATGTATTGTGGATACATGAAAACAGGAAAACACAGACACACACATAACTCATCTTGCATTAAATGTGTCGTGTTCTGAGAAAACTGGGCAAAATGCATGTGCGTAAAGTGTCATCCCAGATTGGCCTGTGCAGACTGGCCTTTGCAGTCCGCACAGGCTAATCCGGGACGAAACTTTTCCCCCTAAACAGGATTTTCGTTAAGAAGAGACATTATTAAAACTAAAAATTCAATAAATGCGGAAATTGTCGTCCCTGATTAGCCTGTGCAAACTGCACAGGCTAATCTGGGATGACAATTTACGCACAAGCATTATGCCCAGTTTTCTCAGAACACGACACAAATTTGCAACTTATGTGTATTCAGCATTATCACATTTATCAAATGGTAGTGTTACACATGTCTTTTATACAAAATCAAAATTTTGATGATTAAGAATGTTAAGAAATGTTATTGTTTTTCACTGGAACAAGATGTTCCCATCATGAGCTATTGAAGTAAGTCGAATTCGGTAATCATGGGTCGTTGGGTGTGTGTTGTCAACTTTTCGCTCATTGTCACTCCAGAGGCTATATTTTTATCCAATCTTGATGAATTTTGGTCAGGTTGTTAAGCTTGATAATGTCTAGGCTTCAAATTTTGGTCGTTAAAAGTTCAGTATTTACAGTTATGCCTCTTGACATGTGCATCCATAAGCATTTTGGCATTCTGGCATTAAACTTGTTACATATCGTGAATATCATGGAACTGTCAAAAAAAACTTGGTCTTAGTTATTCGCTATGGTGTTTTTTGATAAATTTATCATTTAACTTAAGATGTTTTATGATTACACAGTGAGCTTTATAATGTACTTTGTACAGAGGTGAAAGAGCATAAATTATAAGAGGGGAAAGTGTTCAAAATGTTACAATCAAATGAGAGAAAGTTAAGCATGAGGAAGTGTATAATATGGCTTAATTTAAATCATATTCTATTCAATCATATTGTTTTCAAACGATACCTTATTTAATTTTATTCAATATATGAAATTAAATTTGATATGAAACCAAAATCAACAAAATGTATTGACATCCTCATAATATTTAATACCTTCATTATATGAGCCTCGCTCTGTGAAAAGGGGGTTTAATGCATGTGCATTAAGAGTCGTCCCAGATTAGCCTGTGCAGTCTTAACAGGCTTATAAAGGACGACACTTTCCGTTTTTATTGTTTTTTTCATTCAATTAATGGAAAACTTTTCTTGACGAAAATCCAGTTTAGTCGGAAAGTGTGCTCCCTGATTAGCCTTTGCGGACTGCACAGGCTAATCTGGGACAACACGTTATGCACATTCATTTAACCCCGTTTTCTGTTGTTTAAGGACAAGGAAAGCATGCTGAGAGTGATGAAGGCAGTGGACAAGGCCAATGGCTACGTGTTTGGAGACTTGGAGGACCGAGACATGCAACAGATGCTGTCTTGTGCCGTCGGGGCGGAGTTTGAGTACGAGAAAATAAAAACTGTGCAGGAACGATATGTTGATAATGAAGAGACTGAGAGTGTTGAAGGGTGCAATTGAGATGTATAATGAGTTTGATTATAATCTTATGTTCTACCATTTAAAGATGGTACAAATTATTGACAACTTACTGCAGTAAGGTACACAATCTGTGAAAAGGGGGGGGGGGGTTAAATGCATGTGCATTAAGAGTTGTCCCAGATTAGCCTGTGCAGTCCGCACATGCTTATCAAGGACGACCCTTTCTGCTTTTATTGTATTTTTGGCTTAAAGGAACACTGTTCTTGACAATATTCCACTTAAGGCAGAAAGTGTTGGACCTGATAAGCCTGTCCGGACTGCACATGCTAATCTGGGACGACAGTTTACGCAGATGCATTAAACCCCCCTTTCACAGAGCAAGGCTGAAATATTTGTAAACCACTATCATTAAGTATTGTAGGGACTGTACAAGTCGCTACAAGACTTTAGAGTGTAATCAATTTGACTGAAGCCACAAGAAAAACATGAACCTTTTATTATATCTGCCTATCTTTTTAAAGTGAATTTGCAAGATCATCATGATGGGAGTCACTAATGTGACAACAAATGTTGTTCAGTAATGCACAATCATTTTTTCACCAATACATGACATCAATGTCAGACTTATTTCTTCAGATTATTGCAGATTCAATCCAGAAAGCAATGTTTATGCGTGAATACAAATCTGGAATATCTATCATAAAATATATATTTATTGTATTTCAATGCTCACTTTTCAAATGGCAAATTTAAGAAGCATATGTATACATATGAGTTGTAACAAGAACCATTCAGTATAGCTATATACTAGCAGTAACAAGAACCATTCAGTATAGCTATATACTAGCAACAATCATTTCACTCTCATCGCTAAATGTAACAAGAACCATTCAGTATAGCTATATACTAGCAACAATCATTTCACTCTCATAGCTAAATGTAACAAGAACCATTCAGTATAGCTATATACTAACAACAATCATTTCACTCTCATCGCTAAATGAGCCACGCACTTGAAAAACAGGGCTTAATGAACTTGCATTCAATATGACATAAAGATTTTTAGGAACAGTCAGTTGTTATGCCACCTTCTTCGAAGAAGAGGGGGTATATTGTTTTTGGCCTGTCTGTCTGTCTGTTTGTCTGTCATTCTGTACCAAAACTTTAACCATGGTCATAACTTTTGCAATATTGAAGATAGCAACTTGATATTTGGCATGCATGTGTGTCTCACGAAGCTGCACATTTTGAGTGGTAAAAGGTCAAGGTCATCCTTCAAGGTCAAAGGTCAAATATATGGGTCAAAATCGCTCAAAACAGGGCATAGTGTTTCTCAAACACATCACTTGTTTCATCAATCAGATTCAAATGTCACTTCGTTTACATAACAAAAGAGGGGTGAATGGAAGACTGTTGTAACTCATATTAAACAAAGAAGGAGATACTGCAGTTTTCCGTTCAGCCCTCGATATTGCATTTGAGCCATGCTCTGGGAAAACAGTGCTTTATGCATGTGTTTTAAGTGTCGTCCCAGATTAGCCTGTGCAAACAAAAAGGCTTATCAGTGACGACACTTTCGGCTTTTATGGAACTTTTCGTTTAAAGGAAGTCTCTTGTAAACGAAAAATCAGTCTAGCCGCAAAGAGTCGTCCCTGATAAGCCTGTGCGGACCTTACTTTATGAATGTGCATTCACTAAGATAAAGTCTGCGGAATAATGGAATTATTTCGAAAGAAGTATACTTTCTAGAATTTGTATAAGAAGTCATGTTTTAACGTGATAGCTTTAACATTGAATGAACATCCAACACCAGAAACAGTGTTTGTATACATGTATATGTAATAAAAAGCATGTACTTGCATACATATTAAGTATATACAAGCATATGCATGTGTACATTCAAGATGCAAACATTAATATATTTGTAAAATCCAGTGGATATGCACTTTAAAATTGATCTAAATAATTCACAAAAAGAGTGTTTATAGTCAAAGTTACGTCTATCCAATATACAGTTTGGCGATTTTTTCTGCCTCCGGTAGGGTGGCATAGAGCAGTTGAACTGTAAGTCCGTCTGTCCGTCCGAAAACTTAAACGTTGGCCATAACTTTTGCAATATTGAAGATAGCAACTTGATATTTGGCATGCATGTGTATCTCATGGAGCTGCACATTTTGAGTGGTGAAAGGTCAAGGTCATCCTTCAAGGTCAAAGGTCAAAAAACACAATCCAAGGGAAGTAATAAGCTTTAAAAGGGAGATAAATTATAAACCTGCCAAATGATATATGGAAATTCTATTTCAAAGCGGTGCAGTAGAGGGCATTGTGTTTACGACAAACACATCTCTTGTTTTTCAATGTTTAGTTGAAGCTTCTCACGCCCATGTAAGCGCAAAATGATAATTTGCCATGAAAATAAAATAAAAGTACAGATTTTCCATCTTATGATTCGCATAAGCGCACAGGTTAAATGAGAAGGGACACCTGTAAACACAATGTAGAGGAAGCAGAAAGATACAGGCAGTGCATCAAATCAATGGTCAGTGGATAGCCATTGTATACAGACCTAGGATAGAGGTAGTTCATACAGGTTGTGAATTGAGGAAGTGGATATAGAAGCAGTGGATATAGAGTGGTAAATACAGGTCGTGGATACAGACCTAGGATAGAGTTAGTTCATACAGGCAGTGAATTGAGGAAGTGGATATAGAAGCAGTGGATATAGAGTGGTAAATACAGGTCGTGGATACAGGAAGTGGATACAGTTGGTATACTTTTTCATTTCATGCAAACCGTGCAAACTAGAAACGTGATTGTTTTTTAAAGTTGCCATGACTTGTAAGAACATGTCTTTTGAAATGAACATCTATTTGTTTTTGAGAACATGTATCCAATTATCAATTTTGTTTTCCAAACTAGTTTTAAATATCACTGCTTAAAATGGAATCAAGAATATAAGTTGACCCAATCCCACTACACTGATCATTCAAGGTAACAGTACAAATCCAGTTCAGATATGTCGCCACTAGCCTTGTTTTCACAAATCACCATTAGTTATTGTGTAGGTTGTTATGCATATCCAATAAACACTTTGTTATCGTATGAACAATGTATTAATCCATTATGCGTGACACGAAACAGTATTTGGTAGGCCTTCTTTTATTACTGATTTTTAACGAATGTGGTATAGAAACTTTCTGTTGAGCTCACATCTTGTAAACATTACATATTTTATTATAACTGTGCACTAAACATAACACATCTTTTTATAGCTGTGCACTAAACAGTACACATCTTATTATAGCTGTGCACTAAACAATACACATCTTATCATAGCTGTGCACTAAACTTTACACATCTTATTATAGCTGTGCACTAAACATTACACATCTTATTATAGCTGTGCACTAAACATTACACATCTTATTAGAGCTGTGCACTAAACATTACACATCTTATTAGAGCTGTGCACTAAACATTACACATCTTATTAGAGCTGTACACTGAACATTACACATCTTATCATAGCTGTGCACTAAACATAACACATCTTATTAAAGCTGTGAACGCTCAATTGTTTTGCTGGTATTAAAAAGTATGGTAAGCTGATTCTTCCGTTTTATGACTTGTCAAGCACACTGGAATTTTTAAGGGCCCAGGAATGTTTTATATTTTAGAAAACAGGAAAACATGATTTAAATGAGCTTCGTTCTGGGAAAACTGGGCTTAATGCATGTGCATAAAGTGTCGTCCCAGATTAGCCTGTGCAGTCTGCACAGGCTTATCAGGAATGTCACTTTCCACCTTAAATGTATTTTTGTTTAGAAGAAAACTCCTTGCGAAAGAAAAATTCTATAAAAGCGGAAAGTGTCGTCCCTGATTAGCCTGAGGTCTTATTACTATAAACTCAGAGTGTAACAAAGATGAAATATACCCAAAACATGAAAGCAAATGCACATTGAACTTAACTTGATTAAAGTGAAAGTTTGTGCTGATAGGTTAACTACTCTTTTTTTATACCCTTAGCATGACCCAAATATGGCTAACTTATATAAGGCAGTGTCCCAGTAAATAATATTTAAATAGATAAACCTGTCAAATTAAATAAGTCAGGAAGCAATATTAACTCGTTTAAAGTCAATGCACATTGAACCTAACTTGATTTATGTGAAAGTTTTGCAGATCGGTTTAGTAATTTTCAAAATACCCAAAGCATGACCCTAATATGGATAACTTATATAAGACAGTGTCCCAGATAATAATATTAAAATAGATAAACCTGTCAAATTAAATAAGTCAGGAAGCAATAATATTAACATTTAAAGTCAATGCAAATGTCAACGGCATTTCATTAGTTATTTACAATACAGTGTGTGTTTAATTATAACTCAAAATGTAAATCACTAAAATGATCAATTATCATTACCATGCAAATTCTGTCATTTAGTATAAATTATATATAAGGATATCTCAAGACCTTCCTGAATGACAACTTAAACAGATAAAAACTAATAAATTACTTAAAATTTACATTGTGGTGAGGTAAAGTAAGAATTAAAATACTTCTTGTATGTGTGTAAAGTGTTGTCCCAGATTAAGAACGACACTTTCTGCCTTTATTATATTTTTCGTCTATTCTTAGCAAAAATTCCGGTCTAGATGGAAAGTGTCGTCCCTGATTAGCCTGTGCATACAGCACAGGCTAATCCGGGATGACACTTTTTGCACATGCATTAAACTCCCTTTCACAGAGCAAGGCTCATATATTTTTTATTTTATTTTTCATACAACATCCAATATTTAGATTCTCAATATTATTATATTTTTTGCATGTTTTATTCCAGTATGCAGTGTTCTCTGTGTAATAAGCGTCTCTGCAATTCATACTCAATATTACTTCTTTTTTTGCAGAAACAAATTTGGGCTGTTGCAATTATCTTTTGCTTATCATGGAAGGGGCAACAAAAAAAAAGAATTTTAATTCTGGCCTAATTGAAATTATGCCTTAGTGGTTCAATGTGAGCTGTATGTGTTTGTATGGTGATATATTGTGGCTTGGTCAGAGGTTTATACAATTATTATGACTGAAAGATTGATGAAAGGAAATGACTTGCAAATTGAAATATATGTGGTAACTTGTCTATTAATGTAGTCACACAATAAAGACAATTATGAAATCTATAATGACTGTCATGCTCAACACTGATAGTGAGTGATTTCTACATGAGACAAACTGTAGACTGGTATGAATGGTTTAGTGTGGCAAAATGCATTAAATAAACAATATCTGAGATGATTTGTTGATACCTTAATGGATATATTTGCCCCTGCAAAGTGTGGGACTTTAAGCATTGCACTTATCAACTACATAATACATGGGCTTCAAATGTTTGTGTACTCAAGTTCTCTATAACTGCTCGGCGGATTCGACTCAAGCTATCAGATCTGAATGATCTCTTAATGTCTAGATGATCCTAAACAAAACAAAATTGGCTGGGAATACCACTGTAAGAATTCTGGACCATTGTTTTTTCCCCTATATTAGCTTTGATGTGTGAAAGATTGTAAAGGAAATAATTTTGGCTGCAACCAGATGCGGCATAATAACGACTTTTTGTTATTTTCAATATNAGATAACTTAAAAAAACTAAGGTAGATAGAGTTATGGTTCTTAGTCACTGCACTTCTCCTACTTGCCATCTAGTTATATTTCAAGTTTCAAGTAAATCCCTTTAGTAGATTTAGAGTTATGCTTTGGACATAAATTTAGTTTGAAATTCTATAAAGGGAGATAATTAAAAAAACTAAGGTAGATAGAGTTATGGTTCTTGGTCACTGCACTTCTCCTAGTTGCCATCTGCTAATATTCTTAGTTTAAAGTAAATCCATTGAATAGATTTGGAGTTATGCTCTTGACAAAATTTCGGACGGAGGGCGGACACACGGACGGACAGACGGACAGAGACTATTACTATATCCCCTCCGAAAAACAAATTCGGTGGGGGAAAATAAATTATTTTGCTATATCCATCAGCACTATTGTATGAATGTATCCTTCTTTCCTATTGTTTCACCCTAGCCTATAGATTCGGTCACAGCAATATTTTGGATATTATGACATATGTCTGAAAAAACTTGATTTATTTATCTTTATTTAGAACATTCTGTCAAATAGATGTTGGTTTTTTTGGTTCAAAACATGTGAATTTGAGATTTTATATTGAAAACAAAAAAAAAATCTGGTAAAAATTAAACAAAGTTTGCTACACATGTGTTAATGGCAATTATTTTTAAAATATTTATAAAATGATGACAGAACAGATTGATAGGAAAGATACAAAAAAAATTAGACCTGTTATGGTGCCTTCCTAGAATTGGCCAGTTACTAAGAAATATCATATGTCAATTATTGTGCCTTTATTTTGTTTTGAAGACATGACCATTTTAATGAAATGTCTTACTTGTGTTTGTAATATACTGTCTTTCTGGTTGGATTCACTTGTTGAATTTCTTTATAGTCAGTATTAGAAATAACTTTACACAGTTTCTTTCAATAATATTGAATTCAATGAATTAATAATAATAAGCGTTCATAATAAAATGTTCAAGTTCAAACACATTTACTAAATCAGTGAAACTAATAAAAGGAAAATATGAAATGTTACATACCAAACATGACATTGTAGTTTGAGAGATGTATATTTTTGCTAATAAAATCTTTTACCATTATTGAATTTAGTTACAGAAATGCTAAGTTGAATAAAGAGGCATAATTTTTGTAATTATAACATAGGATGATAAAAATCCCATATGCAAAACTTCATATCATGAGGAAAAATCCAAACACGTTTGACTGTTTAGTGTTGAAAAGTTCTTCTTCACACACATTAATGTCTACAGACGGACAGACGTCCATGGTGATTCCAGTATACCCCCCTTTACTGAATTTCAGGAGTATAAAAAAAAATAATTGGATCGGTTAAAATATTTAAAACAATATCATTAACACAGAATATACTGCATAGCAGAACAACAGTTTAATGACTCCAGATTTTCATGTCAAGGGAAGTCACTTAGTTCAGTCCAAGCATAAATCTGGTTGGAATTGGCTCCCTTTATTTTTAGCATATCATCTATTCGTCGGTCAAACAATCCAAACACACCACCTGAAAACAAGTGCGTAACATGCATTAAATACTAGTAATACACATTTTTGAGCCACGCTCTGTGAAAAAGGGGTTTAATGCATGTGCGTAAATGGTGATCCCAGATTAGCCTGTGCTGTCCGCATCTAACACTTTCTGTACAAGATCTCGGGAAATAATTTCTCACATTTAATGAAATATAACATACAGTACTCCTATAGAGTGGACATGTGCATATTGACTGATGTAGTGACTTTTCATGTGCATTTAGAGTATTATAAATTCAAAAATAAGATATTTTATGGTAATATGTATTTATTAAATGATTACTTTAATTTAACACATATATCTCCAGTAGTTATTACAAACACTAATTCAACAAAATGCTTTTCAAAATTACAAAATGCAATACTCAGGCACTTTTCATGTGCGGGAGAATCAGTAGCAGTAGTAGAATCGTTATGAATGAAATGTAATGCTCGTATAGTTAACTATAGGTAACTTAAGTGTTGAAAAATAATTATATAAAGAAAACATTTTGGGTTTCAATCCTTCTTAAAAAAATATTGGCAAAGTACATATTTTTTTCTAATTGATAATCAATATTTTAATATTCGCTAGATAAAAATATGCATGAAAAGCGGAATATAATTCTTTCTCTATATTTTGGGGCAACGCCATGGATACATTCCTTTAAAAAAATGACATACATTTTATACAAACCTGTGTGAAGAAATAGTATTCTCTTTCCTTTGAACATATCTGGGTTATTGTTTAGTTCTTTTACTAGTCCATACACAGCCTTGCCTGTATACACAGGGTCCAACATAATGCCTGTACTGCTTGACACATCAAGAATGAAATCTGTAGCATATATCATGTAACATTTAAGTTATCAGTGTAAGCTATTAATTGGTCAATCTCTGAGAAAAGGGGGTTTAATGCATGTGCGTAAAGCGTTGTCCCAGATTAGCTTGTGCAGACTGCACAGAGTAATCAGTGACGACATTTTCCGCTGTTATGATTTTTTTCGTTTAAAGAAAGTATCTTCGTAGCAAAAATCTAGTTAAGGCAGAAAGTGTCGTCCCTCATTAGCCTGTGCAGACTGCACAATCTGGGATGACACTTTACGCACATGCATTGAACACCCTTTTCACAGAGCGAGGCTCAAATAATTTATTAGCGTACATTCAGCAATGAACAGCGTGGCTAAACAATAACTTCAGGTAACGCTTAATAGTTGTTTTTATATAAATCAATTATGACTTACAAAAATGGTTAAATTCCGATTAACTGAAGAGTATTTTGCAGTTACTATTCAATGGTTACTATTTCTTACTATTTTAGTACTATATGTTAAGCTTATTTATCTATCAATGCTACATTTTGTTATAGAAAATGTAACATCAAATATATAACAGTGTTATTAAATGTCATTTAGTATATGATCAACAAAACTAGTTTGTTCTCTTTATTATAAGCAATATGTCAAAAGGTTGTTTATCAAAAAAAGGAACAGTTTAAGGAAGGACAGGTAAAAATGTCCAGTACTTTAAGAGATTACAAAACAATGCGGAGGCTGTCTCTGACCTAGTTCTTCCTGTGCAGACAGCCCATAACCTTGACCTTTGTGCCCATCAATGATGTCAAGGATATCCTCTGACCTCACATCCAGACCTACAGCCTGTATCATCTCATTGCAATGCTGGTGGAAATAATGTTTGTCGTCACACACAGAGACACCATGGATCCTGAACATGTGGCAATACAATCAGGTCAGGATGACAGAAACAAATTAAGCATCCACCATTCAATCATGTAACTTTATATTAAATTTAATTTAAATCAGTCTTTCTTAAAAAAATCATCAATGCATTTCTTTAAATACTAGTGTAATTTATGTCTAAACTTATCCAATAGCAAAAAACTATACCTAAAACAGCTGAATAAAGCTTTACATTTTGAGGTTCAAACTGATACTGCTTCAGGATTACCTTGTGTGGTATTTCATATAAATGGGCGATGCTCTGAGAAAAATGGGTTCAATGCATGTGCTTAAAGTGTCGTCCCAGATTAGCTTGTGCAGTTTGCACAGGCTAATCATGGATGATACTTTCCGCATAAACTGGAGTTTTGCTAATAAGAGACTTTCTTTAAAAAAAAAACTATCATAAAAGCAGAAAGCGTTGTCCCTGATTAGCCTGTGCAGACTGCACAGGCTCTGCACAGGCTCTAATCAGGGACGACACTTTACGTACATGCATTAAACCCTGTTTTAACACAGCGCTGCTCAAATGTAAATTGCACCTGAGTTTTGATCCAGTCAGGTAGTTTCCAATGGCCAGCCCACTAGCTGTTCCCCCACTGCCAGTGGCAAACACGATGTCATCATACTCTTCCAGGACCCCCTGTGACTCCAGCTCTGCAAACAGTGATATGTAGCCCCATACACCGATGACGTTTGATCCCCCGACTGGAATCGCGTAACAAGACTCTCCTGTTGTGGACCTGGAATAATTAATTATTCAATACAACATTGATATGTGCCGCACTCTGTGAAAAAGAGTTTTAATGCATGTGCGTCAAGTGTCGTCCCACTAATCAGGGATGACACTTTCCGCCTAAACAGGATTTTCGCTAAGAAGAGACTTCATTTTAAACAAAAAATAATATAAAAGCAGAAAGTGTGCATTAAACCCCTTTCCACAGAGCGAGGCTCTTATCAAAATAATTCAAATGAGTTTAACCCTTTGCATGCTCGGAAATTTGTCGTTTACTAAAATGTTGTCTGCTAAATTTCTAAAATTAGCATTTTCTTCGATTTTTTTTCAAAGAATACTATCAGAATAGCAAACAGTTTGGATCCTGATGAGACGCCACGTTCTGTGGCGTCTCATCTGGATCCAAACTGTTTGCAAAGGCCTTCAAAATCCGGTTCCAGCGCTCAAAGGGTTAAAGTGGAATATGCATTATTTGTCGTCCTAGCTAATTCATTGTA
>VMBQ01001435.1:65039-89775 GCA_007657795.1 Dreissena rostriformis | reverse complement strand
ACTTATTTCTCTTGATATACTAGTAACTACTTATTTCTCTTGATATACTTGTAACTACTTATTTCTCTTGATATACTAGTAACTACTTATTTCTCTTGATATACTAGTAACTACTTATTTCTCTTGATATACTAGTAACTACTTATTTCTCTTGATATACTAGTAACTACTTATTTCTCTTGATATACTAGTAACTACTTATTTCTCTTGATATACTAGTAACTACTTATTTCTCTTGATATACTAGTAACTACTTATTTCTCTTGATATACTAGTAACTACTTATTTCTCTTGATATACTAGTAACTACTTATTTCTCTTGATATACTAGTAACTACTTATTTCTCTTGATATACTAGTAACTACTTATTTCTCTTGATATACTAGTAACTACTTATTTCTCTTGATATACTAGTAACTACTTATTTCTCTTGATATACTAGTAACTTCTTATTTCTCTTGATATACTAGTCACTACTTGATATACTAGTAACTACTTGATATACTTGTAACTACTTATTTCTCTTGATATACTTGTAACTACTTATTTCTCTTGATATACTAGTAACTACTTATTTCTCTTGATATACTAGTAACTACTTATTTCTCTTGATATACTAGTAACTACTTATTTCTCTTGATATACTAGTAACTACTTATTTCTCTTGATATACTAGTAACTACTTATTTCTCTTGATATACTAGTAACTACTTATTTCTCTTGATATACTAGTAACTACTTATTTCTCTTGATATACTAGTAACTACTTATTTCTCTTGATATACTAGTAACTACTTATTTCTCTTGATATACTAGTAACTACTTATTTCTCTTGATATACTAGTAACTACTTATTTCTCTTGATATACTAGTAACTACTTATTTCTCTTGATATACTAGTAACTACTTGATATACTAGTAACTACTTGATATACTTGTAACTACTTAAAAATTGACAAGAAACTTATTTTGCTAGACAGCTGTTCCCTTTTGCTAGACAGCTGTTCCCTTTTCATTTTATACCAAAATGCTAATGAGCATTCTGCTGTCTTTCTTTTTATTTTTATTTTTTGGTAAAATCATCAGTTAATGCATGTGGGGAAAAAAATGCTGATCATTAAAGACAATTTGAGCCTTTTTCTTGGAAAACTGGGCCTAATGCATGTGCGTAAAGTGTCATCCCAGATTAGCCTGTGTAATCCGCACAGTCTAATCTGGGACAACACTTATCGCATAAAATAGATTTCTGTTTAGAAGAGACTCCCTTTACACACAAACAATCAATAAAAGCGGAAAGTGTTGTCCCTGATTAGCCTGTGCGGACTGCACAGGCTAATCTGGGATGACACTTTACGCACATGCATTAAGCCCAGTTTTCCCAGAAAAGGCTCATATTATTGCAGTACCTAATGTGTTCTGAAAGTGCATCCATACGTGGTTTCAGGCAGGTGAGATAAGGGGATTGACGTGGCACAAGATAAATCTTGGACGCGCATAGTCGGTCTAGAAGCAGATTTCCTTCACATCCTATGTCATCAACTGCCTTGGATATTAACAATAACTATTTTAAAGTGTACATTTAGTTATCAGGCTTAAGTGAATGGCACGTAGTTAGCCTCTTAAGTAAAAAAGTACCAAAAGTGTTTGTGCAACTCAATTATACATGGCACTAGACTATGGACTTAACCTTACTAAAATAATTCAAGACTTTAAGTACATGTATATTTAAAAAATTAACACACATTTACTATTGAGCCTCATTATGAATGTAAATAAATCATAACACTAGCAATACAAACAGTCTTGTACTTTATGTGTGTGTGTGTGTGAGTTGCGAAGTTTATAAGATCCTTCCGCATGTGGACTTGGAGTGTGCCCCAGCACTCCTACCTAATAAACTTACTAGACTGGCTAAAGTTATGCCGAACTTTGCATAATAGCTGCAATATCAAGCTCTTTTAAGTTGTTACTGAAATATTTTTAATTTTAATAAGGTCTTGTGTTGTCTGTGGAAGCCAGAGTTCCCGGCATAAACCCCACATGTCTGGTATGGTGACCACTAACCAAACTGACATGCTTTTGGGAACAGGGATTGAAACCTGATTGCCTAGGTGAGAAGCGCGTGTACCAACCACTGCACTAACTGGACAGCTGTCTGGTACTTTAAGCATACCTGTGTACCAGATCTCAGTATCAGATGAGGTTGGAGTCCCAACTGGCGCGCACAAACAGCCACTGCTCTGCAATGGTTAGACTGGATGCCCCCACAAGTAACCACATGAGTACAGCGCTGCGACAGGCAGTCGGCCATCAGGAACTCCAGCTTGCGAACCTGAACACAACAAACAACGCCTTCTATGAACGCTTTGAGCCTCGCTCTGGGAAAATGGAGCTTAATGAATGTGCGTCAATCATTGTCCCAGATAAGCATGTACAGTCTCCACAGGCTAATCAGAGCAACATTTTCAGTTTTAATTTTTCATTAAGAGGAAGTTTCTTTGTACAAAAAACTCCAGTCAAGGCTGGAAGTGTAGTCCCTGATTGTGCGGACTACACAGGCTAATCTAGGATGACACTGTACGCACATGCATTAAGCCCTGTTTTCCCAGAGCAAGGCTCATTGAAATTGTGTTCTTCAAAACACTTCTATTCATTCATATTTATGTGCATTTGAAGATGATGATTGTTGTGCCTTATGGTTTTGATTGAAAAAATAATTGAAAATAAAACTGTTTTGATAAAACAAAATTATCAGGTGAAGAAAAATCCCAAAAGCATTGCTGAAATGTTTTTTTCCGCAGTCATAAGAGTTTATAAAAATGTCTCAAACACAATTGGGTAATTTCAAAACATGATTTTTAAGAAAACAATAAGATGAAAACTACATGACATCCACATATATGCATAATTATATGATGTGATACTAATTATTTAAGTGATTAACACCTATAAAAAATGAAACCTTATTTCCAGACAAAGTACTTCCAGTCATGTCATCCCGTTTAACAGACAGTTTAACATCTGATGGAATTCCCTTGATTTTCCAGCCATGAATTGGAGTATTGAGGTTGCCAAGCTGCAAAACAGGCAGTTAATTGTATTAACAATGCTGAAACACTATGTAAAATACACAGATGAAGTTATCATACAAAAGTTACATTCTGTTGTATAAACAATCTAGACATAAAATATTATTTAAATATGTTTTAAGACATATCTGTATATAATCATGTTATTCCAACTTTGTTTACTATATAAATGTACACACTTTTTATGTAAATATATAAAATATAACAATTCACTCCAATAAAATACAAGCAAAAAGGTGGTTGTAGGAGAGCTTTCTGATTCCTGCAATCGTTGTATTTAACATTGAGTTTAACAATGTCTGCGTGTTTTCTGCTTCAAGTGGTGATTAAGGAATATAACAAACAGATGTACATGCATCAATTATATAGGAATTATAAAACTACAGAAACATTATCAGATTAGATAAATTATTTGTAATCAAGTATTAAGGGCATGTTACCAATTAACTATACAGCACAGGTCAATTTATACAACACGACATGCAACATAACAAAATGTAGTTGAAATAATCCAACTCCCAGCTATATTGACCCTCCGGGTCGCTGGGACTGTACGTACGTACTCAAAAAAGCTCAGAGCATTGAAGAATAACTAATTCTGCAATGTGTTATTGTGCTTGCAGAGACAGTTGAAAGCCTCAGAAGAGCTCCGCAGCAGTGTAACTAACTAATTAAGTTCTCTCCCGCTGCGTATTTCCCGAAAGGTCTTGCAGCGTAAACAACGAGATCCAGTTGATCAGAGACCTACAGAAGTGGCTAATGCTTTACTTACACTTACCTGGACCTTATGTGTAGGTATATTTTTCAATATTTTTGCCCATGGCGGTGGTGAATACGATTGCAAATCATCCATACTGTAATGTCTTACAATTGGAGTCAACTGACACCCAATACAGCGCGGTAAAAGCTTTGAAAAAGTAGAAATGGACTTTGACACTTGTTGCATGACAGACATTTGTTTACACTGTCTTGCGATTTTTACAAGACAAGAAATTTGGTTTTCACTTAGTAAGGAGAACGAAAATAAAAAGAAAACACATAAACTCTCAATTATTTTAACGAAAAAATCTTATATAATATATTTATATTATATTCATGACATTCGGTTGCATGTTACTGAAAATACGTTATCATACTAATTGTACCATGCATTTGTTTATTTGCATATATTTTCCGGACATACTTTTTCGGACAGATTGTTCATTGTTTTGATTAATCAGATTTTCGCTGTTTATGTTTTAATTTTCCGGATTGGAAAGGGAAGTTTTTCTACCAAAGTTTATGATGAACGTGTAACAGGGTATTCACATACACTTATCCTCTAATAACCACTTACCCAATCAAGAGTTACCAGGCACAGCTCCTCCTCTTAAGATCCACACCGGAGGAGTTAAGAAACTGGCTGAGAACCTCATCCCCCACAAGGCAGCAGGACCGGACCAGATATCGTCCAAGTTCCTCAAAGAAATGGCACCCTCTAAAGCCCCAGCCCTAACACTCATCTTCCAAGCCTCGTTACGACCAGAGTCAGGTACCAAGGGCCCTCAATCCATTTTAGGGGAAGCGGGTCGCTACCCATAGCAGGGGGAATTTTCGCGGCGTTTCCCTNCCAATCAAGAGTGTGAGAGAAATTCAGTGTGGGTGAATGATGATGAATGAGTGAGCTACAATATTAATGGTGCATGCTTTTTAGGTGAGCTGAATTCAGATACATCTTTATGCTTTTATATATCTGAAACATTAGATTCAGTTCATGACTAAACCTTGTAAGAGGTACAAGCATTTTCCATTTGCTTAAACCCTATAATATCTTTAGGTTTTTTCTACATATGGACACTGGTGAGTCATTTTATTATTTTAAGTGTATTTACTTGTATTATTGTTATAATTTTAATCATCATATTATTTGAATTATATTTTATTTGTTAATTATTTGATTTATAATTTATCATAATACTTATAATACTTTATGTAATTATATTTCAGACAATCATTTACATATATTAAAAGCTGGGAACTTTCCAAACCTTGTGTTGTTCACACAAACCCCGGTTAGAAACGTTTATACATAAATTATTTTTTGTCTTGTGTTGTGTGACTAGTTTAACACTCACTAAATTAAAAATTATTTAAGACATACTGTAAGACACAAAATAATTTAACTGAAATACTATATAGTGTAGAGTGATTAATAGACAACTGTTTAACTCTGTATTAAGTCCCCCATAGATTAATTCCTCTTTATTGTACTGTTATAGCATGATGTTTCAACTTGTCAGTTTATAAATGATGTTTTGGTCAAAGTTTACAAGTATTGTTTAATTCATTTCTGCAAATGACTAATTATCTTTTACAGTGAGTTACAAAGATTAGTTTACACTATAGTTTTCCATAAGCCTTTTTTGTATTGATTGTTTTAAAAACCCTTACCTTATAGATCAAAGATCAATATTTTATTGATAGATTTTTTGGCTGACACCCTTCCAGAACTTAATGTAATTTGTGTCGTGTTCTGAGAAAACTGGGCATTATGCTTGTGCGTAAATTGTAATCCCAGATTAGCCTGTGCAGTCTGCACAGGCTAATCAGGGACAACAATTTCCACTTTTATGGAATTGTTTGTTTAAATGACTTCTTTTTTTAGCGAAAATCCAGTTTAGGCGGAAAGTGTTGTCCCAGATTAGGGAT
Source organism: Dreissena rostriformis (assembly GCA_007657795.1). Taxonomy (NCBI): domain Eukaryota; kingdom Metazoa; phylum Mollusca; class Bivalvia; order Myida; family Dreissenidae; genus Dreissena; species Dreissena rostriformis. The sequence continues at coordinate 83,997 of VMBQ01001435.1, read as the reverse complement.
CATTAGCCTGTGCAGGCTAATCTGGGACGACACTTTATGCACAAGCATTTTGCCCAGTTTTCTCAGAACTTAATGTAATTTGATTCTTGAAAGGTATTGAGGATGCTCGCTGAATGGAGGTCAAACATTATTTATTTTAGCTGCCTATATTTTAAGAATTTAATGATATAAAATTGATTGTCCAAAGCAACAAAGATCGTCTTTTCGTTCAAGCTAAACATTAATTTATGCCAGAGATATAAAATACATGTGCAACTATTTTAACTATGATTAACTTTTTATCTTTAAGACTAGATTGTTTTTATCGACATTTGATATAAAAAAGCTTAATTTATTTACTTGAAGCTGAAACCAATGTAAGTGAACTGTAAACACAATCTCAGCAATACACATACAATATACATACACATACAATGTACATGTGTACATACACATACAATGTTCTTACACATACAATGTACATACACATACAATGTACATTTTTCAGGTAGTATAAATTGAACAATTATTTCTATCAAACTTTTGCAGGTAGCAGTCCATGTGAAAGATGCTGGAGAAAAGTGACCGGCTGTTGAGATTTAAGAATGTAAATGGCAAGAATGTCAGCGTGGTTCGCGAGGTATACAGACGGGATGACATTCCATGCCAGAGTATGTTGTGTCTAGGAGATTGTTCTAACACTAGTGCAACGACAGGTAATTGTGTTCGCTATCAGAGATTATTTTCACATGTCATTTAAAATTATGGTAGACTTAACTTTAAAGTAATTATGCAAACGTCTGACTTAATAATGATGTTAATTGCCACGTTAGTGAATTTAGAATGTTTAAACCAATCAATGTATAATATACAGATGTCAGGATAGTTGTAGCTTTTGATTTATGATCACATTTTAATTAAGTCTTTTTAGAAAAAATGAAATTTTCACTCATCGCATAGCCACAAGTTTAAATTTATTTTTCTATGACCACTAGAAGTATTCAATCATTAATGCAAAAAAAAGTTTTCACAAAGATAAAATCTGGATTGTTTTACTTCACCTTTCAATCCATTGTGTTTCTTTTGCTAGGAGGCCCCACAGGATTACTCCCAGACAATGTGACCCACTATGTGATACCAGATCCTCATTCTGCAAGGGAGTACCTGGAGATCTTTGAGAACCCCCTCATACGTGGGATCATCTTCACACAGACAACTGTCCATAGTGTATGTAACAAAGCAACATATCTCCCATTCCTGAATGTAGTTTGTCAATAAAGTGTTTATACATTTGTATGTCCATATTTTCAGAGAGAGAGAGAGAGAGAGAGAGGTTTGGTGAAATATTAATGTATATGTCTCTCGGTCAGTCATTCAGCCTGATTTTTTAACTGGGAGGTAGTATAAATGCTAGAATGATGACATTTTACAAAGATATTAACCAGCATGGGGACTTGTAGACTTTGGTACCTCCATAGTTTGGTTCTGATTTTGGAGACATACCCAGAGTTATGGCCCTGTTTAAAAAAAAAAAAAACTTTTGTTATTCATCATTAAAAAATGTGTGCTTCAATAGTGACGAAGCTATAAAAACACTCAGACAACTTTTCATAGTGTATGTAAGAAAGCAAAATATTTCCAATTCCTTAATTGAGTTTGTCAATAAAGTGTTTATACATGGTATGCCCCCACTTTTAGAGATGGTGGGATGCATATAAATGCATGTGTCTCTCCGTCCGTCCTTCAGTCAGATTTTTGCGTCCCTTGTTACTTGAAAAGAACCGGTAGTGTAAATGCTATAATGATGAAAATTTACAAAGATATTAACCGGCATGTGGACTTTTGCATTTCCATAGTTTGGTTATGATGTTGGAGACATACCCAGAGTTAAAGCCGGCCGATTTGATATTTCTCACAACAATTTGGTTTTCTCAACTGACCAGAATTGATCAGTATTCGTCAGATACATTCTAAAGCTTAACTCTTCCATACTGATTTTCGCAAAAAAAATGCCAAAAAATGCCAAAAGCATAAATAAATACAAAACCTAATCATGTACATAACGGAATCCTCAAGACTATTATTAAGCTGCATGTGATGTATGCACGCTTTGGGTCACGTGAGTTCTAATTTCACGTGATTTCCACTTCCGCGCTTTTCAAAACAAAGAAGAACTACTAAATAACACAAGCAATTTACAAACGAAATATATCATTGTGTATTGAATATCATGTTTGTAAAAAGTCAGANAAGGGAGTACCTGGAGATCTTTGAGAACCCCCTCATACGTGGGATCATCTTCACACAGACAACTGTCCATAGTGTATGTAACAAAGCAACATATCTCCCATTCCTGAATGTAGTTTGTCAATAAAGTGTTTATACATTTGTATGTCCATATTTTCAGAGAGAGAGAGAGAGAGAGAGAGGTTTGGTGAAATATTAATGTATATGTCTCTCGGTCAGTCATTCAGCCTGATTTTTTAACTGGGAGGTAGTATAAATGCTAGAATGATGACATTTTACAAAGATATTAACCAGCATGGGGACTTGTAGACTTTGGTACCTCCATAGTTTGGTTCTGATTTTGGAGACATACCCAGAGTTATGGCCCTGTTTAAAAAAAAAAAAAACTTTTGTTATTCATCATTAAAAAATGTGTGCTTCAATAGTGACGAAGCTATAAAAACACTCAGACAACTTTTCATAGTGTATGTAAGAAAGCAAAATATTTCCAATTCCTTAATTGAGTTTGTCAATAAAGTGTTTATACATGGTATGCCCCCACTTTTAGAGATGGTGGGATGCATATAAATGCATGTGTCTCTCCGTCCGTCCTTCAGTCAGATTTTTGCGTCCCTTGTTACTTGAAAAGAACCGGTAGTGTAAATGCTATAATGATGAAAATTTACAAAGATATTAACCGGCATGTGGACTTTTGCATTTCCATAGTTTGGTTATGATGTTGGAGACATACCCAGAGTTAAAGCCGGCCGATTTGATATTTCTCACAACAATTTGGTTTTCTCAACTGACCAGAATTGATCAGTATTCGTCAGATACATTCTAAAGCTTAACTCTTCCATACTGATTTTCGCAAAAAAAATGCCAAAAAATGCCAAAAGCATAAATAAATACAAAACCTAATCATGTACATAACGGAATCCTCAAGACTATTATTAAGCTGCATGTGATGTATGCACGCTTTGGGTCACGTGAGTTCTAATTTCACGTGATTTCCACTTCCGCGCTTTTCAAAACAAAGAAGAACTACTAAATAACACAAGCAATTTACAAACGAAATATATCATTGTGTATTGAATATCATGTTTGTAAAAAGTCAGAATGCCAGCTGATCGCATAAAAACGATTTATCATGTCAGAGCGAATTCAATAAGGACGATTTGTGGATTGAAAACTTAAGGAGTTTTTATTATGCTTTATGAAAGTTTATTGAAATGGGAAAACATTTTAAAAAAAAACATTACTCAGCTGTTTGCTTGTCCCATTGTAAACGGGTAATGACATGATTATTCATCATTCAATGCACAACTTAACTAAATTTACCATTTACAATCAATAATTCTTTAAGGGGTCAAGATATCGGATTACCTAGACGCGGTTTCTCCATTGCAAATGGCTTTGTAAACAATGATGCAATGGTCACGTGGTTTTACATGTGACCCGCGCGTGTTTAAATTAAGATCATTTCTGTCCATGGACAGAAATTGAAAAGCCCTATCTTTGTACTGAATTTGGGCATTTCTTGACCGATTTTGACCAAATATTTTGCACATCTGACATAAAAACCATCACATTTTGACTCATAATCACTTGTTTGCGACACATAACAAAAATGGGAAAATATACCAACATCAACTCGGTCGGCTCTAAGGCCCCTTTAAAAAAAAATAATAATAAAAAAAACTTGTGTTATTCATCATTCAAAAATGTTTTCTTTGATAGTGATGAAGCTATACAAACATATTAATGAGAATGTGAACTTGGGCAGTCTGCACAGGCTTATCAGGGACGACACTTTTCACATAAACTTGATTTTAGTCAAGAAATGTCTTTCTGTACACAAATACAATAAAAGCGGAAAGTTTCGTCCCTGATTAGCCTGTGTGGACTGCACAGGCTCATCTGGGACGACACTTTACCCACATGCATTAAACTCCATTTTCTCAGAGCGCGACTCAATTAATTCATATGCATTTATTGATTTGATGAGTAATTTTCCATACTTACTTGTGTAATTAAACAATTTTAAATGTGATAGTTTCTATGATTAATAATGTAATTTTTGTAATAGTAAATATGTAATAGCATGCTTTTGTTTTAACATTTTTCTACAGTGATCAGATTATGTTACTTTTATTGGGTTTAACTTGTTAATAAAATTATATAAATAAGCCTCGCTCTGTGAAAAGCGGGTTTAATGCATGTGCGTTAAGTGTCATCCCAGATTAGCCTTCACAGTCCGCACAGGCTAATCAGGCACAACACTTTCTGATTAAATTGATACTTTCTTTAAAGGAAAAATATCATAAAAGCAGAAAGTGTTGTCCCTTATAAGCCTATGCATACTGCACAGGCTAATCTGGGACAATATTTTATGCACATGCATTAAACCCCCTTTTCACAGAGCAAGGCGCAAATACGTGTACTTTGTGATCATTATTTATTTGCACTTTTTTTTTTACATCAGTTCCTCACTAGGCACTAATTCAACATTCATGATCTTTAAACGATGTCAGGTTCAACATGACGGCAGCCGTAGACTTCACGCTCGACTGAAATCCCTCGTGAAAGATCCTCGGAAAGGCTCGGTCATATTCCACAATGAGTTTCAGACCTATGCATACTGTGAAAGAATGAAAGGAGAAAAACTGAGCCAGTGGCATGTCAGGTGTGTAGATCAGAGCCTGTATTCAAAATGCTATGTTCTATCCATTTGGTATATATTTTAAAAAAAACATGAAATAAACCTAATGCTTTGATGTTTCTTCATGCACATAGAGATTTCTAGGTAAGTGTTGTATACCCGTTCAAATAAGTTTATTAAGCAAAGGTAAGAAATCATAAACATCAAGCCTTGGCTAGTGGTTCAGGTTTTTGTCCTAAGCAAATGAACTTGCCTGTGTTCAACACTTTGTACAGTACTTATCCCATCATTTTCACATTTTAAGTCTTTATTCTGATTATAAACAATAGAAAGTGGCTTAAAATTGCGATAAAGGTCAAATGAACTACTAAAAATAACCATAATGACTTCACTTTTGTGCTTGTTTGCAGTTTTTAACAACTTTGAAATACATCTCAGTTTACCCATGGCTCGTTGTTTTGTCATGTTTTCTTTTTCCCTCAGGAATTATTTGATTCCTTTTTCAATTTTGAATTTACATAATGTTTAAAACATGTTGTACGAATAACATTTTAACAACTAATAACTGATTTTGAGATTTTAATGTTTGAGTTTTGTTTCAGCTTAATTGTTACACACGTCCTTTTTATAATCAAGGGCAACATACAAGGCAGCGGACTGGTATTTCAACCACCTTGCAGCCAAAATGTCCATTGTTATGATCACCGACGACCAACAGGTACTTTTCTTGAACTATTTGTAGAAATTATAGGTAAAGATGTAGTCTACTACTGTCAACACTCGTTCTGTGGAGTAAATGGGACAGATAAAAATGCTTCCAAATAAGGATCATTTACATATTTTTAGATTAACTTTGTACAAATAATTGTTTAACATATCAAAATTACATGTATTTGTAATAATGTTTATGGAAACCACACTTCACCATTTTATGTACCTTTAGGAATTTACCATGCTGTATGGTAAATTCGTAAAAGTACAGCCAGTTTGTTTGGGTGTTTTGGGTAGTTTTATTTAATTTCATAAGGAACATGTTATATTGTCTTATTTATGTATCAATTTTTTTTCAAAGTATCAGGAATTAGAATTAACTGTGTTCAAATTAATAGTGAAGTACTTTATTTTGTAGAACAGACATGACATTGTATCTTCATGTATTTGGGACAATTTTTGTGGATTTTCCAGGTACATATTTTGCACCAAACTTTGAGTACTATGTGTCATTTATTGAACCACCTGATACATATTTGCAAACTTTTTGTTGATGCACTGCTACATTTTTGTGTCTTACCGGTTTCATCGGAGGGGACTTATGGTTTGCGCTCTGTGTGTCTGTCCGTCAGTCACACTTTTCTGGATCCTGCGATAACTTTAAAAGTACTTCATATTTTTTCATGAAACTTGAAACATGGATAGATGGCAATATGGACATTATGCACGTCATTTCATTTTGTTTCTACGTCAAGAATTCTGGAAGGCTATGGCAACAAATAAAAAAAATCTGACCATGGTGGAGCCGGTCGGGAACACCATTGCTTGGCAATAGTCTTGTTTTAACTATTTTTCACAACTAACAGAGTGCGTAGTAAGAGTTTTTGTGCAGAGACAATAGGCTCTTATTTTGAAGCGTTTATAGAGTTGACCATTGAATTGAATAAACCACCAAATGTCCAGCTTGTATAAAGTCTCCTTTATCCTGCTATCAAATGAGCCTCGTTCTGTGAAATCTGGGCTTAATGCATGTGCGTAAAGTGTTGTCCCATATTAGCCTGTGCAGTCCCTTAAACTGGATGTTTGATAAGAAGAGACTTCCTCTAAACAAAAAATACCTTAAAAACTGCACAGGCTAATCTGGGACAACACTACGCACATGCAGTTAGCCCCATTTTCCCAGATTGCTGCTCAAATGATCCATTTCAGTTTGCCCACGATTATGGACATAGGACCGCGAATCTGTTTGTGATGACAATGAAGGAGTATCTGAGAGGCTTCTGGGAGGAAGTGATTCCTGACGTTATGGACCTTCATCTGGCCCTCCATGATGTCTCAGCCACCAAAACTAAAGGTGGAATTTGCATGTGTTTCTGTTGTACTTGTACTGTTTGGTTTAAAAATGAGCCTTGCTCTGTAAAAAGGGGGTTTAATGCATGTGCGTAAAGTGTTATCCCAGATTAGCCTGTGATGTCTGCACAGGCTAAACAGGGACCACACTTTTCACCTAAACTGGATTTTCGTCAAGAAGAGTTTTCCTTTAAACGAAAATTACAATAAAAGCGGAAAGTGTTGTCCCTGATTAGCCTGTGTGGACTGCACAGGCTAATCTGGAACAACACTTTACGCACATGATTTAACCTCTTTTTCAAAGAGCGAGGCTCAAATAGTTATGGTTTGTTGTCTCTTTTCTTTTTTTGTTAAAAAAAAAAGTCACCTATTAAAATGTTGTCGCAATTGTTGGTCATTAAATTCTTACTAAGGTATATGGCATGAAAACTTATCTTATCTGCTGACTATTTCAATGTATGTTATTTGTGTATATATTTGTGTAAATATTTTTAGTATTTAGTAATATCAGGCCTAAAATGTACTATGCTATTAGATTACTTTAACCTTTTCGGCAGAACATAATGTATTTAACATGGAAAAATTAATCTGAAATTTGTACATCAGTGCAAATTAAGATTTCTCTTTAAAGGGATCTGTCTTAACCCTTTGCATGCTGGGAAATTTGTCGTCTGCTAAAATGTTGTCTGCTAAATTTCTAAAATTAGGTCAGCAAGAGCAATTCCTCATTGGAAGCCACTGTGAGAAGATCCAAGTAAGAGGATTTAGACTTACTGTACAAAAGTATGCTTAAAATAATACTGAACATAAATGAGTCGTGTTCTGAGAAAACTGGGCATAATGCATGTGGGTAAATTGTCATCCCAGATTAGCCCTCGCAGTCCGCACAGGGTTATCAGGGACGACAGTTTCCGCTTTTATGAATTTTTTTGTTTAAATGATGTCTCTTCTTAGCGAAAATCCAGTTTAGGCGGAAAGTGTCATTCCTGATTAGCCTGTGCAGACCGCACAGGCTAATCTGGGATGGCACTTTACGCACATGCATTTTGTCCAGTTTTCTCAGAACGCGACACAAATGTCATCAAATACAGTTGCCGTCCTTGTATAATTGTTTCATTTTATCATAATAACTGATGATAGTTAAATCAAATAGCAAGAATTTAAAAAAGCCATTATCTAAATTAAAAATAATTATTGAGCTTAATTGTATGCACATTGTCCTGAAGGAATTAAAATACTTAACCTTCAATGTATTCACACAAGAATTTTATCTTACTAATATTTAGTGATCCATGAAAGCAGTATAGTGTATTGCTTATATCATAAAAATATGGAATTCACATATGGTGTTTCTCCTGAAACATTATCAAACCATTTTTAATAACCTTTAAATGTGTTAATTTCTCGACTCTGGCTTTTGTTTTTACATATATTTGATGTAAACGGTAGCGAACCAATATATGACAAATTAGCCTCCCAAAGTCAGTAACAGTATTTCTCGTTAGATTTTGAAGGCCTTTGCAAACAGTTTGGATCCAGATGAGACGCCACAGAACGTGGCGTCTCATCAGGATCCAAACTGTTTGCTATTCTGATAGTATTCTTTGAAAAAAAAATCAAAGAAAATGCTAATTTTAGAAATTTAGCAGACAACATTTTAGCAGACGACAAATTTCCCAGCATGCAAAGGGTTAGACAGGCTCATACCATTATTTCTGGCAAAAGAATTATTGTATGTGTCTGACAATGTATCTGACAATTATTCTTTCTGATATACGGCCAATGTGGCACTAAATACTAGGCTGGGGTAAGTTTTTATTTTTATTTTTTTGTAACAATTTTTGTGTGTGGCCAATTCAGTATTTCATTGGCCAATTGCTGCTACTTGCACAAAAAAAACCAATAAGCACATGAGGTTTATTCACCTGAAGCAAAAATATACCATACAATAGTACAGTGCAGTATGTTGATTTCCTCTATGGCGTTCCCAGGGTGGACATGCGTGAGGACTCGGGCTCCGATGTGCTGATCCCAGGCATGGTGGCCAGGAACCGGGCTGTGCATGGGGACCTGGTTGTTGTGGAGATCCTGCCAAGGTCACAGTGGCAGAGCAGGGCAATGCTGTTGAAGGAACCAGGTTGTATAGACTCTATTTTAGTCTATTTGAGTCGCGTTCTGGGAAAACTGGGCTGAATTCATGTTTGTAAAGTGTCTTCCTAGATTAGCCTTTGCAGTCGGCCTATACTGGAATTTTGTTTAGGAGAGACCTCCTTAAACGAAAAATTCCCTTAAAGTGGAAAGTGTAGTTCCTGATTAGCCTGTGCGAACTGCACAGGCTTATCTGGGGCAACTAACGCACATGCATTAAGCCCCTTTTTCCAGAAAGAGGCTCATTTTATCTCCAGTACGATTCACAGACATCAACGTTTTACTGTCTAGAGATTAGACTTATATACGGTGTTATCCCTTTGGGATAAATCTTCTTTGCCATTTCAAATTATTTTACCTTGGTCTGTTTCAACTCTTTCGGTAAGATTTGTCACAAAAATAACAATATTTCTTACTACATGTATGGATAATCCATGTCTTGAGAATGTAATAAACAAACATCTGAATATTAAATTAACATTAAGTGAACAAAATCTGAAAATAGTTCTTGTCCACAAACAAAAAATTGATAATTACTAGCAAGTAATCACTAACATGCTCCAGAGTGCTCCAAATTTGTATTCAATAAAATTGACATTATTGCGCATGTAGGTAGCATGGAAGGTGCTGGTGACAGTGTCAAGGTCACAGGTGACAAGTCAGAGGTCAAGGTCACAGGTCGAGTAGTAGGGGTCTCTCAGAGAAACTGGAGGGAGTATGTGGCCTGCTTCGCACAGGATGAGGTGAGATTGCAGTGTGGTGAACACGCTGACAGTATGTATTCTAAGAGGTTTGGTATATTGGAGCCTCGCTTTGTGAAAAGGGGGTTAAATGCATTTGTCTAAAGTGTCATTCAAAATTAGCCTGTGAATACCACACAGGCTAATCTGGGACGACACTTTACGCTTTTATTGTATTTTTTGTTTAAAAGAAGACTTTTCTTGAAGAAAATCCAGTTTAGGTGGAAAGTGTAGTCTCTGATAAGCCTGTGCAGATTGCACAGGCTAATATGGGACACCACTTTACGCACATGCATTTAACATCGTTTTCTCGGAGCCAGACTCATTTCTTTGCACCTGTGTGTCGGTCAATAGGTTGGAATGTTGGTCGGTGGAACAGATGGTTGGTTGATCAATTGACCATTTCATTGCCACACAATATCAAAAGAACACTTAGATCTATGAAATGGCTAATTGGTATGATGGAAATCAGGCTACACATCTTCTTGGGTACATTGGGTTTAAATAAGAAATAGTAAAAATATTTGAGAAGTCATATTTTTTAGTTTCAATAGACCATATTTGGAAGGTGCTTAAGAAGCAACTCTTTTTGTTAACTTTAAAATTCAAAAAATTATTTAAGAGTTTTTTTTTGTGTTACCTAAAAAGCAACATATAGGTGTTACTTTTATAAAATAGCTGCTTTTAAGTAAGTATTTGTTGTATACATGGATACATGTGTATTCAGGAGGTTGGTAAGGGAGACAAGCGTGCAGGCAAGCTGCTGGTGATACCCTGGGATTACAGAATACCCAAAATAAGGATCAGCACACGTCAGGTGGACGCTCTCAAGGATCACAGGTCGGTACAGGCTTTTCCCAAGAGCTTTTACGCACAGCGGCCCAGTGCTTCAATTTCCCAAACAGGGTACTCCTGTGCCTGAATTTTACATTCAGGAGGAGTTCCCCTGTACCAAAATTTCCAATGATTACGTGTATCTTTTTGTTTAAGCTCTGGAGTAATGTAGAAAATAAAACAGAAACAAAACCCTGGGGAATCACCTGCTGTTTTTTGTTGGTCATGATGGCTCATCTCATACAGTAATTATCAGAATCACTATTATAGGTGTCTGATTGTATATTATGTATATGAACTTATATCTATATTTCTTCAATTTAGGTATATTATTCGCTAGATTGTTCTTTGTTTGTTAGGATACTAGTTCGTATAGACAGCTGGGAGGTGGACTCAACTTATCCAAATGGCCATTTTGTGCGCAGCCTTGGAAAGATTGGACATCTGGAGACTGAAATATCAGCCATCTTGATTGAGAATGACATCAAAGTGCCCCCATTCTCAGAAGCTCAGGTATGTAATTATTGGAATTTAATGAATGCCTTAAATATGACTTAGGTTAAAAATACCCAAAACTTGCATTCCAATCTCTTATTAGGTTAGCAAATTAGATAACCTTCACATGTAGAGGATTGTATAGGAAGTTAATGCGGCTGCAACGAGTTTTGACAGATGTATAGTACTTTATCTGTTTTTCAACTATACAATATACAGTTTGAAAATGTTGTGTCTTCAACTACAATTTTACTTCTGGGTGAATCCCTCTCAAACTATCGCAGTTGAATGACCTAAATGCACTGAAAATCATCAAGATAGTAATTTTGGCTGTTATGAGTTTTTCAGAATTATGGCTGTTNAATTTGTCGTCTGCTAAAATGTTGTCTGCTAAATTTCTAAAATTAGCATTTTCTTTGATTTTTTTTCAAAGAATACTATCAGAATAGCAAACAGTTTGGATCCTGATGAGACGCCACGTTCTGTGGCGTCTCATCTGGATCCAAACTGTTTGCAAAGGCCTTCAAAATCCGGTTCCAGCGCTCAAAGGGTTAAAACATGGGTCATCAGTGTATGTGACACATTTCTGGTTCTTCCTGACCTTCAAAGTGTCCTTTGGTTAAGACTTTCTCTCAGTTTAAAACTTTCCTTAATTTAAATCTTTCCTTAGTTAAATAAAGCAATAATGAAACTTCAGAAACATTTATCACAAGAGAAAGTCCTGTAATCATCTTTCTTAACATTATTATTTTTTTAACCCTTTGCATGCTGGGAAATTTGTCGTCTGCTAAAATGTCGTCTGCTGAATTTCTAAAATTAGCATTTTCTTCGTTTTTTTTCAAAGAATACTATCAGAATAGCTAACAGTTTGGATCCTGATGAGACGCCACGTTCTGTGGCGTCTCATCTGGATCCAAACTGTTTGCAAAGGCCTTCAAAATCCGGTTCCAGCGCTCAAGGGGTTAAGATTGAAATTTTCCATCTATGAGAGATATGTGGATAAGGGAGGTTAGCTCCCTTTAATTGTGCAAGGCCTTGTAACTGAAGCATCATAAAATTACATAAATGATTAAATCTTGAAACTTGATCAAAATGTTTATCTTGGCAATATCTAGGCTTAGTTCAAATCTAGATCATGTGCATCAAATCTAAGAAAAACCTAGTCACTAATGTTGAGGCCGTCATTTATGACTAAACCTTGATGAAACCTACTCAGAATGTTAATCTTGGTAATTTCTAGGATCCTTCTATGGGAGAATGTGGATAAAGCAGGTTAGCTCCCTTTAATTGTGCAAAGCCTTGTAACTGAAGCACTATAACACTTCTGTTTGTTGCTTGTCAAGCAACCCATGGTAATGAAGGGTAGGTCACAGTTAAGATGTGCAGGAATTTAATCACTACGGCTATAGTCCAATTGGTTTGATCTCAAGTATCCCAACAACAAACCGTAGGTTATAACTGCAATAATACAAAATTATTTCAATTCTACCACAAATTTATATATAATCTGATTGTATTGAAGCCAAACTATTTAAATCTAAACTTTTCTCTTTTGTCAGCGAAAAACATTCATACATGCTTATTTTGTGAGGTCAAAACAAAAACAGCTATTCAAAATGATGTTGACTGGTTTTGTAAACATTGAGTGAATAATTGATGTGACATCATATGTGTTGTTAATTAATGTGAAAATATTATTTTAACAAATTCAATTAAGATGCCAAATTTACTTAACGTTAAAATTTCAATGAACTTAGATATACACATTTTATTTATAATGTGATTTTAATGCTGGAGAAATAATTTGTTTGTTAAATTTGATATATCTCTCATTTAAGCATTCACGTTTTTAGCTCACCTTGGCAAAAAGAGCTCAAGGTGAGCTATTGTGATAACCCTATGTTTTTTTCGTGCATTGTCTACTTTTAGCTCGTTACCACTCTAGAGGCCACACTTTTCATCCAATCTTGATTAAACTTGGGAAAAATGTAACAACATCTGGGCCGAGTTTGAATCTGGGTCATGTGCATCCAAAAACTAGGCCAACAGGTCAAATCTTATGAAAAACCTTGTTACCACTCTAGAAGGCACATTTCTGACTAAATCTTGATGAAACTTGGTCAGAATGTTTATCTTCTGGTTAGCTCCCTTTAATTGTGCAATGCCTTGTAACTGAAGCTCCATAAAATTACATTTATGACTAAATCTTGATGAAACTTGACCAGAATGTTTATCTTTGCAATATCTAGGCTTATTTCAAATGTAGATCATGTGCATCCAAAAACTAGGTCACAAGATAGGTCACAAGATGATGACTAAATCTTGATGAAACCAGCTCAGAATGTTTATCTTGGCAATATCTTGGTTCCATCTAAGGGTGAAATGTGGATAAGGCAGGTTAGCTCCCTTTAATTGTGCAATGCCTCGTAACAGAAGAACCTTAAAATTACTTGTTTGAAAGTCTGGTAAACTCTGGCATACCAGACCAAAATTTAAATTTCCGTTTGTACCTTGAAAATCAAATCATGGTAATGAAGGGTAGGTCGGTAGGTTGGAGAAAACTGTGATTGTTATTAAGCCCAATCATACTATTATTGAAGGAAAAGATTTCCCGCTCATTGCTGGTTATTGCAGTAACAACCAACAGTTTTGTGTTCCGATGTGCAGGAATTCAACTAGTTCAGTGTTCTCGTGATCATAGAAAAATAATATTTTCACTTGTGGCTGCGCCACTCGTGAAAATATATTTTCTATGATCACTCATAAAATAACAAACGATCTTACACTGACATGAACAAATATCCTCTATATAATGGTCGCAGCGTTAAACAAAAACAGCTGGTGGTAAACCACAGGCTCGGAAAGATTGGCACTCACTTGTTGAACCCGGCTACTTAAAAATTATGCCTACCAGAGGTGGATGAGCACATGTTAAATTACCATCATGTAGTAAAGCCGTTATAGCAGCAACACCGCCTGCCCAATTAAAAATGCTTTTGCTCTTCAAGCGACCGACCTAGGAGAAACCATATACTCGACTGGGCTAAACCTAGTTCTACCATCAAGAATCGCTCCACCAGCAATCACACTTTTACATGACTTTTTAATATCAATAATCGCTCAACCAGCGATATAACATTTTCCAATGGGGACATTTAATACCAATAATCCCTCAACCAGGGATTTCACACTTTTTTAACTCTGACATTTAATACCAATATTCCCTCAACCAGGGATTTCACACTTGTTTAACTCTGACATTTAATACCAATAATCCCTCAACCAGGGATTTCACTTTTTTTTAACTCGGACATTTAATACCAAATATGCACGGCCAGCAATTTCACCTTTTTTAACTGGGACTTTTAATACCAATAATCGCTCAACCAGCGATTTCACACTTTTTTAACTCAGACATTTAATACCAAATATCGCTCGGCCAGCAATTTCACCTTTTTTAACTGGGACATTTAATACCAAATATCGCTCAACCAGCCTTTAATTCACATACAAGTTTTTCCCCTACGGTATTGCTACTTTCTTTAAAGCTTAACCCTTTTATTACTTGGAATTACCCGAAAGAACTTGATGATGCTACACATGAAGCCTAGAGTCCATTCGAGCAAATGTGTTGAGTAATTGTCGCTAAGGTAAGCTTTAACGCGCTTAAAAAATTGTTTCTTCCAAGACAAATAACGGAAGACCGTCGAATGTTGTTGACATTTTTGCGCAATTACAAAGGCGTTTCGGTATTCCATGACAGACACTGGATTTCCAATTGTGACACACTATTATTAGTGTAAAGGTCACTGGTGTAAAGCTCATTGGAGTTATGGATGCAAAAAGGGGTAACTAAGGATATAACTGTTCTTGAATTATTTTCTATTGTAGTTGCACTGTTTGTCTGGGGCGAGGATTGGAAAAATAAAAAGATAATGTTTCATTGTGACAATATCTTTAACGAGTCGACTTAAAAGTCTGATATGGGCATGAATTTAATTCAAACTCTCACTTTAAAGTGCTTTGAAATAAATGTTATAGGTCGCGCCAGCCAAGTACCATTGGTATTAAAAAGTTGTGTAAAGGTGTAATCGCTGGTTGAGTGATTATTGGTATTAAAAAGTCATGGGAAAAGGTATAATCGCTGGTTGAGCGATTATTAGTATAAAAAAGTCATGTTTAAAGGTTTTATCGCTTGATGAGCGATTATTGGTATTAAATAGTCATGTGAAAAGGTGTTATCGCTGGTTTAGCGATTATTGATATTAAATAGTCTTGTGAAAAGGTATAATCGCTGGTTGAGCTTTTTATGCCCCCTTCTTCATAGAAGAGGGGGTATATTGTTTTTGGCCTGTCTGTCTGTCTGTCATTGTGTGTGTCTGTCTTTCTGTGTGTCTGTCTTTCTGTATGTTTGTCCCAAAACTTTATCCTAGGTGAAAGTATGGTCAGAACTTTTGCAATATTGATCATAGCAACTGGATATTTGGCATGCATGTGTATCTCATGGAGCTGCACATTTTGAGTGGTGAAAGGTCAAGGTCATCCTTCATGGTTAAAGGTAAAAAAAAAATCAAAGCAGCGCAGTAGGGGACATTGTGTTTCTGACAAACACATCTCTTGTATTGATATTAAACAGTCTTGAGAAAAGGTGTAATAGCTGGTTGAGCGATTATTGGTATTAAAAAGTAATGTGAAAAGGTGCTATTGCTGGTTGAGCGATTATTGGTATTAAAAGTCATGTGTTAACGTATGATCGCTGGTTTAGCGATTTTTGGTATTAAAAGTTGTGTGTAAAGGTATAATCACTGGTTGAGCGATTATTGGTATTAAAAAGTCATCTAAACAAGTGTTATCGCTTCGTGATTGATTCTCAATGGTTTAACGATTGGTAGAACTAGGTTAAGCCCAGCCAAGTATATTGTTTTTCCTAGTTTGGTCGCTTAATAAGCAAAATCATTTTCAATTGGGCAGGCGGTGTTGCTCATCCATCTCCCGTAGGCATAATTTTCAAGCAGCCGGGTTACACGAGTGAACACCAGTCTCGGGTCTCGTGGATACCACTGACTGTTTCTGTTTAACGCTGCGGCTATTGTATCCCAAATTTTACTTGAATAATGTATTAAATAGATCTGTTGCTGAATACTTTATAAATTCTATTACATTTGTGTGATGTTTATTGGGAGGCAATATACATTGGAATCGTATCATTAAACTAGTTAACCGAAGTAATGTGTTGTTGTTTAATTGTTGCAGTTGTAAGATAAATGCTATTCAGATGCCAAATAAAAATAAAAGTTACCATTTCAATGAACTTAGATATACAACTTGTATTAACAATATGTTTTTAATAATGTACAAACAGTTTGTTTGTTAAATTTGATATATTGCCCATTTATGCATGTGCATTTTAGCTTGAAGTAAATCTTAAATAAATTATTGTAAACTCAAATGGGGAAAAGACACATCTCATGTATAGCTCACCTGTCACGAGCTTATGTGACCGTGTGATGTCCGGCGTCCGTCGTGCGTGCGTCCGGGCGTGCGTCCATCAACAATTTGTTTGTGTAGACAGTAGAGGTCACAGTTTTCATCCAATCTGTATGAAATTTGGTCAGAATGTTTATCTTGATGAAATCTGGGTTGGGATTGTATTTGGGTCATCTGGGGTCAGAAACTAGGTCACTAGGTCAAATCATAGAAAAACCTTGTGTAGACAATAGAGGTCATAGTTTTCATCTGATCTTAATGAAATATGGTCAGAATGTTTATCTTGATAATATCTGATTTTGGATCGTATAGTGGTCATCTGGGGTCAAAAATTAGGTCACGGGGCCAATTCTAGTAAAAGGTGAGCGATTCAGGGCCATCATAGCCCTCTTGTTTATGCAAATTGATTTGTTCAGCTTACAGAAGGGTTTATCTGAGCAATATTTAGTTGTAATGTAAAAAGACATTAACACAAAATAGCCAGAGACTTTAGTTTAAAGTAGGGATGCAAGAGGTTACCTGGTTAACCTACCGAGGTTAACTGGTCAACCTACCGAAACAATCAGTTAAGCGGTTAATTTTTTTTTTAAAGGTTTACCTGATTTTTTTTAATTATGCTTTTTTCATGGAATCAATTGTATGATTTTGCTTTTAGCACGCGACTACTTCCAACTTATGCTGGCGTCTAGTTAGAATAACATGCCACACCAACAACGGTAATAAATAACTACAAACACAGTAAGAAAGTTATAAATCCGTACCTTTGTGGTTACAAACAGGGGGTACCTTTTGTTAATTGGCACTATTGTTTTTGTTTTACTCGCAAAAAATTAACATGCAAACTGCGGAGAGGGGGGATTTTAGCTTTGACTTAATTGACACATTTATCTAACTCGCGATAAAAATCAGTTGCAACTTTGGACGGCTTATTTTAATGTTTTGTTAACCAATATCCAACACTGATTGGCGATTGCACGCGACAATTAAGTGTTTATTAGTAACAATTTTTTCAAGAAAAGCATTCATTGTTAAAATCTTGACCAGTTAATGTTGTATTTTTTATCAGAATTCTATAATATTATTATCAATTAACGTCATCAACGATGCCACCACCACCGTCTGAGGCCAGTTTTAATTAAGAAAGCAAATTATTAAACTCATTTAATAACAAAACAACAATCAAACAGGTATTAAAAAATAAAATCATTACATTTA
Source organism: Dreissena rostriformis (assembly GCA_007657795.1). Classification (NCBI taxonomy): domain Eukaryota; kingdom Metazoa; phylum Mollusca; class Bivalvia; order Myida; family Dreissenidae; genus Dreissena; species Dreissena rostriformis. The sequence goes on along the minus strand of VMBQ01001435.1, from coordinate 66,150 downwards.
GTATTTATGTAATTGCTTCGAAGTTGCGCGGTAGTTTACATTAAAAACATAAGTAGAGATCTTTCATAATTTTTGTATGTATTATTCGTGTATTCCTTGATGTATTATTAAAATGATAAAACAAGGAACGTTCAATAAAAAATTAACTGCCTTTGTGTCCATTATTTAAACTCAAATTCTTTAATCCTAATGTAAAATCAACATCAAAAGATCATAATTAGGTTTCAGAGGCTATAATACAAACAACAAAATATATAATTATTGAATAAGGAGTGATGTGGTCTTGCTAAACAAACTTGACAATCTTTACATCGACATGAAAGAGAGAAAAAAATCTTTATATTACATGTAAGTGAATTTGAGTTTAGAAAATTAAAACAGAATAAACCAACAAACACAAAATTATTGTGAGCGATACGAAGTGAACGTAACATAAGCAGCCAAACCAAAATAAATAAAACTAGAAATGGCGCGGAAGAGGCCGACACGTATCCCCACGCCGAATGTTTGACCTAGATGTGCCCAAGGGTTGGTAATGGGGCCATGCATAGTTGAGATTGACTGTATTGTCATTAGAGAAGTTCAGTATAAATTAGAAGTGAATTGGTGTAGAAATGAAGAAGTTATAGTAAAAGGCAACTTTGGGTGGGTGTGACCTATGTGGGCAGGGCGCCCCAGGCTTGGTAATGGGGCCATGCATAGTTGCTATTGACCATATTGTCATAAGAGAAGTTCAGTATCAATTTGAAGTGAATCAGTGTAGAAATAAAGAAGTTATAGTAAAAGGCAATTTTGGGTGGGTGTGGTCTATGTGGGCGGGGCCCCAGGGTTGGTAATGGGGCCATGCATAGTTGAGATTGACCGTATTGTCATAAGAGAGGTTCAGTATCAATTTGAAGTGAATCGGTGTAGAAATGAAGAAATTATAGTAAAGGCAATTTTGGGTGGGTGTGGTCTATGTGGGGGGGGCGCCCCAGGGTTGGTATTGGGGCCATGCATAGTTGAGATTGACCCTAATGTCATAAGAGAAGTTCAGTATCAATTTGAAGTGAATCCGTGCAGAAATGAAAAAATTATAGTAAATGGAAATTTTTGGTGGGTGTGGCCTATG
>VMBQ01001435.1:42401-62008 GCA_007657795.1 Dreissena rostriformis | reverse complement strand
GCAAAATGGATATTCTTGTATTTTCTTTATTTATAAATTTCAGCTGTTATTATTTGAGTTTTACCTGACTGTGTTAAAAAATTGAGTGTTTGTTATGGCATAGCTTCAATAAATGAGAATGAAATGTATAATGCCTTTTGTAGTACATTATAACTTGTTTGATGTGTAATTCAACTTTCCTGGGCTGGAGAAGTATTCACAAAAGATGTGAAGTAATGTCTATATGGTGACTAGTGTTCAATTTTAATTGATTTACATATATACTAAATCCACATGATTGTATGATGCTGATATTTTTTCAACTGCAGATTTGGTTTTTAAGATGTTATTTTATCCATCACAATTTTTATTAACAAAATACTGTCATTAAAAACCATGTGATAATGATCAACTTAAACATTAGTTAAATTGTGGGGTTTTTAATTAGTTATTTCCTATTCCAACATATAAAAAGTCCATATTAATTGTTACCATTAACCAATAGGGGAGGTAAGTGTCACAAGGAGTGTGTGTCTCCATTGCAGGTATGCTGTCAGTGTCATCTGGGAGCTTGACGCTGGTCTTGAGGTGGTAGACGTGTGGTACGGACGCACGGTCATACGATCACAGTACAAACTGTTCTATGAGGTAGAAATACTTTTGGCAAAGTAACATTTAACTACTTTTCAGTTTGGTAGATGAGCCTTGCTCTGGGAAAACGAGCCTTAATGCATGTGCATGAAGTGTCATCCCAGATTAGCCCTTTGCATGCTGGGAAATTTGTCGTCTGCTAAAATGTTGTCTTCTAAATTTTTAATATTAGCATTTTCTTCATTTTTTTTTTTCAAAGAATACTATCAGAATAGCAAACAGTTTGGATCCTGATGAGACGCCACGTTCTGTGGCGTCTCATCTGGATCCAAACTGTTTGCAAAGGCCTTCAAAATCCGGTTCCAGCACTCAAAGGGTTAGCCTGTGTAGTGCGCACATGCTAAGCAGGGAGGACACTTTCTGTCTAAACTGGCTTTTTGGTTTGAAGAGACTTCCTTTAAACGCAAATTTCCATAAGAGCGGAAAGTGTCTTCCCTGATTAGGCTGTTCGGACTGCACAGGCTAATCTGAGACTACACTTTGCAACATGCATTAAGCCCCCTTTTCCCAGAGCGTAGCTCATATATTTCCTGTTTTATGTAATAACTTATGCTTGTATTCATGCTCGCTATGTATGTCACCAAAATGGCTGTTAGTTTAGCAAACATACTGCCATATATGTTCCTGAAGTTACGTGGTCTTAAGTTCTTTTATTGAAATAGCAGTCAATGCAAAGCCTTGGTGAAAAAAACCAAAAGAATTCTTGCAGATCAGTATGATACCAAAGTTACTTGGCACATTTTTTATATATTTTTTACCAAAATTAATTTGATATTACACTGTTTTGTACTGTATAATTACTTATTAATACATATATCAAAAAGGTAATAATTTATTTTGTATTTTTAGTTGGCTCAAGCCATTCATGAAGGCATTGTGGATGCTGAGGTAGTGAGGAACATTCCAGAGCTCCACAATCTCTGGGGGGAAGAACTGGATGACAAGTGAGTGCAGGCACCTTTACTTGCATATATTATTATAGTGGGCCTACTACTGCTACGACTAAAAATAATACTACTGCTACTACTTCTTTTACTACTAATGCTACTGTAACTGCTAATACTTTTTAATAAATATTTGGGGACAAGCATCTGATGTTTGTTTTCAATTGCACGTGCATGGCCACAACCACGTATATTGATTAACATGTAATGATGATCACACCTCTCACTGACAACCATAATTATTTGTCATCTATACATGAGTAACATGTGTAATACCTTATAAGGTATGAATGTAATAACAAGGTGGAGACAGTAAGCACGGATGTTGAAACTTCCGTTCGATATAGCTCGAGGGGAATCTTTGTGTGTCTGACACGTTGAATGTTTTGGTATTTATTTTGTGTTTTATAAGTTTATAGTAATGTTGTTTTGAGAAAACGAAGGCCATGTATAATGATTCTTTGTAGTTTGTTTTTTCTTTTAACAAATATCAATGACTACATTTAACAATCACATCATGTCACGCTTACTTGATGAAACAATAAAATGCAACATATATGAAAAATGTCATTAAATTCAAATTGTATTCATTGTTGGAATGCTGTTTAACAAGACAAGAAAGCTAGCAGCACATTTTATATTATCAGACAAAATAACATCTCGCCTGGAAGACGATGGCTAAAACCCCATAATCACGTGATCTAGCTGTCAGAAAACCTAGACAAGCTAACTCCAAAGTGGTGTCTATCCTTATAGATTACTTAACATTCTGGATGATTTTGATGAACATTTTTTAATCCCTTAAAACACTGCTGAAATGGTTTTATATCATTTATTGATCTGGAATTGCCCAAAAATATTATTTTTTAAATAACATTGGCTATCTGTAATGGGTATTTTGGTAAGATAAACACGCTCTCAGACGCTTGCGCGGGTACCGAAATCATATTGTCTTCACTTGTTTTTTACACAAAATAAAGATATATATTGTGGAATTCGATAATTCACGGAGAGCTGGTAGCAGATCCCTCATGTGTTTACATATAAATGTGATTTAATTCATAGTTTGAATTGCTTATATATAGGATCTGACATGAGTTGTCATATCATACCATATTTTATCAAACGAGTTAAGGAATTTTGTTCGTAAGCGAGCCTTTCTCCTGTACAGACACTTACTACAACTTTTTTTTTTTAGTTTTCCCCTTATTAGATTCTTCTAGACTTTTGATATGTATAAGAGTGAGGGTTGAAGTATCAAAATCAGTCATCATACTTTCTGTTGCAATTTGTTTGAGGTTAAGCCGATGAAGTAACTCGAAACTTGTTGAAAACATTTGCACCTAGGCATTCGGCTTGTCTGGAAAATGGTGGAAAGGCAACCGGCGCACCTAATTAATCGAATCGCTGATTGGTCAATCAATATTTAGATAAGAATTTGATCAACAGGTGGCGAGATGTCTATTAACATATGAAAGTATCCATATATTCTGCTAGGGTTCAAGAGTTGCGTGGGGCTATCGACCAGCTGATGGGCGTGGCCCGGGGCCTGAAAGCCCGGAGGGTCAAGGGCGGGGCTCTTGAGCTGGAGAGTGTGGAGGTCCAGGTGCAACTGTCCGAGACCAAGAGCATCGAGAACCTTAACCCCAAACAGGTATGCAACTCATTGTCACCGTGGCGTTGTTGATATTGTGTCCGCCTAGCAACCGGGAGGTCACGGGTTCGATCCCCACTGTCGGAGTGTTCTTTAGATCTCCCCCATAGACGCCAAGTACTGGTTCAAGTTCCAGGAAACAGACTCGAGAGCATCTCACATAAGCCTTATGAAATCAAGCTAAAAAATATTGGTTTAATATTAGTTTACTCATTGTTACTGTTAGTTGTGTTCCATGTAAGATAATTTGACCATTGAAAACTTCAACATTCAAAGAAATAGGGTGCTGAGATGGATTGAGGACATGTCCATTTCTGGGACACATGTATTAAGTTCGTTTTTAATTTTATTTCACTGTGAATTATTGCCAAATTGTTGCAGGAATGTAGTTAAAGTAATTATTGTTTGCCTGTTAATTCTAAATAAGCCTTGGTCTGTGAAAAGGGGGTTTAATACATGTGCGTAGAATGTTGTTCCAGATTAGCCTGTGCAATCTGCACAGGCTAATCAGGGATGACAATTTCCACTTTTATTGTTCTTTTTTGTTTAATGGAAAACGAAAATCCAGTTGAGGCAGAAAGTGCTGTCCCTTATTAGCCTGTGTGAACTGCACAGGCTAATCTAGGATGACACTTTACGCACATGCATTAAACCCCCTTTTCACAGAGCGGGTCGCAAATTTAATTGAAAATCATGAACCTGTTTGCTTGCTAGCACCTGGAGATCCATGACACCATTGCAGAGTGCATGATATTTGCCAACCATTGGGTNGAACTTATTAATAGACTCTTTCTAGCATGTCAATCATATGTGTCGTGTTCTGAGAAAACTGGGCATAATGCTTGTGCGTAAAGTGTCGTCCCAGATTAGTCTGTGCAGTTCGCACAGGCTAATCCGGGACGACACTTTCCGCCCAAACTGGATTTTGCTAAGGAGAGACATCATTTAAACGAAAAATTCCATAAAAACGGAAATTGTCATCCCTAATTAGCCTGTACTGACTGCACAGGCTAATCTGGGACGGCAATTTACGCACAAGCATTATGCCCAGTTTTTTCAGAACGTGACTCATATTTAGAATAGACTTTATGTAAATGTGATCAGTAGCAAAAAAGCCAATGGCTACTAACATTTCTAATTGGGGTATGAAATCTCTAATTGGCTATTTAAATTTCAGAAAATATCATTTTAAATATAGAGTTTACACTTTCTGAGGTAACTTTTTTCAAATAACATGCATTTTGGTCTCTGATTAAGATTTCTTAGTATTATTTAATCATCATGCTTGGATATCTTTTGTTTTGCAATACACACCATACAAAATAGCTTGTGCATGTTATCTGTGGTTTTTCTAAGAGTATTTGGTAATGTTTATGGTTTTGGAAATATTCATTTATAAAAAAGGTGTTGTTGACTATGTTTTCAGCTGTAAATAGAAAAGTGATTCGTGTAAATAATATATTTCCTGCCAAACCATCCTTTAAAAAGCTTAGGGCAACGCAGATTTTACAAATATTTCTGATTAATGGTTTTCCATTTAGAGACTGACTGACTCCATGACTCTACGTTGCCTCATTCCTTTTCTAACTTTTTTTGTTTGATGTGAATTTGAACAGGTCCTCTGGCTACAGTGAAGATTGCTATTTTATCATGTACATGTATAATAAAATTGTTATTTTATTCATATAAGTTTTAATTTGGTAGCCCTTATTGAGATTTAAATGTATAAATATTATTAAATGAAATGTTTTCTGCCTAAAAATGAATTCATATTATTTGAATTCAAAACTTTGTCCACAATCAGTATTTTTTCTTGTGGTATATATATATTAATTGTTTGGCTACATATTTCCCCATTTGTTTATTTTAATTCATTTTCAAGTTAAAAAATATCCTCATTGATTTTAAATTATAATGAAAAATAGTTGTATATGATTCCTTATATATAACATCCCTGAAAAACACAATGCACACATTTGGCATGATGGTTGTATGCAATTAACGCACAAAATAAACGAAAATTAATGTTGCATGAATAATGAGAATTGTGCAGTATATTGCCTTTGTTTCCTTTTTAGACATCACACACAGAAATGCATTTTATTTCTGTCTTCTCTTTGATTTTGAAAATATGACCTTAAGAAATGCAATTTTATTTGCATATTTGTGTCGCGTTCTGAGAAAACTTGGCAAAATGCATGTGCGTTAAGTGTCGTCCCAGATTAGCCTGTGCAGTCTGCACTGGCTAATCTGGGACGACACTTTCCGCCTAAACTGAATTTTCGCTAAGAAGAGCTATCATTTAAACGAAAAAGTCCACAAAAGCAGAAATTTTCATCCCTGATTAGCCTGTTCAGACTGCACAGGCTAATCTGGGATGATGATTTACGCACAAGCATTATGCCTAGTTTTCTGAGAACAAGACAAATTTAATTTTGAGACACAAGTCAGAGATATGCAGTTTCCTACTTTTTCCACTGTGGAGACATTTACTGAAATTTGTTGAACATTAATTGAACAAATGCATTTTTCTTCTGTCTTGACTAAGAAGAAATTAATTTAAAAAATCCATTTTTCTGCTTTCACTTGTGTGACATAACCCAAATAAAACCAGTTGCTTTCTGACTTTCAGGCTTATTATTAATCTCCAGAATAATTGCATTTTCTTTATGTCTTAATTTTTAAAAAATCATCTGTATAAAACCATTTTTTCTCTGTTACATTTTGGAACATTAACTATAGAAAAGTATTTTGCTTGTGTCATACTTTTTGAGACATAACTTGAAGAAATGCATGTTTAATAATTCTTTCCGTTGTTAGACACAATCTTAAGAAACGCCTTTTCATGCTTGCAGATCATGAGGATGCTTGCTACCCATGCCATGTCCAACGCGGCCTACTTCTGTACAGGAGTCCTGCCCCATGACCAGTTCTTCCATTACGGCCTGGCACTGGACCTGTACACCCATTTCACATCCCCAATCAGGCGATATGCCGATATCATTGTGAGTGCCTTTCTGTATGGCTTAGAAATATCCCCTTGACAATTGTTTCGCGTTCTGAGAAAAACTGCTTGTGCGTAAATTGTCATCCCAGATTAGCCTGTGCAGTCCGCACAGGCTAATCCGGAACGACAATTTCCATTTTTATGGAATTTTTCGTTTAAATGATGTCTCTTCTTAGGGAAAATCCAGTTTAGGCGGAAAGTGTCGTCCCGGATGAGCCTGTGTGGACTGCACAGGCTAATCTGGGACGACACTTTACGCACATGCATTATGCCCAGTTTTCTCAGAACACGACACAATGGGCTATAAGCTTGAATGCTTTCCACATCAGATTGTACATGCCTTTTGGGACTCAAGATAAACTAGTGAAAGAAGTTGTTGATTTTTTGGCAAACAGAAATATGTTTAAGTATGAAACAAATTCAAACATGATTTTAAGAGTGTTGTTTTGAAATGCAGGAGCTGCGACAAATCTGTTTTCTATTTTATCTTGATTTTAAATTATTATTTTACACAAACATATACGATTGAGCATAAAATTGTTGTATTTTCAGAATCTTTCTATATGCGATTCAATAGTTTCAGCCACAAGTAACTAGCATGTATATACATAAACTTAGAATTGAGAAGTCATGTTAACCAGTAAAGATGAGCGAAAATTGAAGGCAATAAATTCATTCACATGGCTGAGTAAATGAAAAAATGAACACAAATTGATTAAAGTTGTTTATCTTTAAAATTCCATGAACATTAAAACCAATCCTTTGCCCCAAAGCAAGAATGTTAAATGTTTTTCAACCGCAGATTCAACCAATACTAACATCTACCGATATCAACAAGTAGAGAATCATAAGTTGTTGAGTTCATACACATGTATCAATGACTGTTTCCTTTACAAGCGCATATTCCCTTAAGGCTTAAATTCAGTTGATTTTATTGGTCAGGCTATGATCAAATAAAATCAATCAATCCCTGTTTTTACCAAACAATGTTTAGAATTGTGACTAAATAGTAAACACATGATCATAAAATTGATCACAACATTTATAATAATAATAATCTATTAATCATTTTTACTTATAAAAAAAAATCATACTGAGAATATTTTCCAACAAGCTTAATTATTTTTTTGGCTTTAGTTTATGTCTTTACCTTAGTTTTGAGTTTATTAATTGAGCCTCTCTCTCTGTGAAAAGGTGGTTAAAAGCAAGTGCCCAAAGTGTTGTTCCAGATTAGCCTGTGCAGCCTGCACATGCATTTAACCCCCTTTTCTCATAGCGCGACTAAACTGGTTCTTTACTAGTACATTAACAGGTCGGTTATACGGACGTATTGTTGTGTTTGCCAGGTACATCGCCAGTTACTTGCAGCGGTGGCCCGCGATGGGAACAGATTGAACCTTCCTAGTTGCACAGAACTGGATAGTCTCTCACAACACATCAACAAAAAACACAGAGTATTCTATAGCATCATTTAAAATATCGTATTTCATTTTATCAAGAAATAATTTTAAAATTGTTTTATTCTAAATATGCGGCCTAAAACCAGCAAGATGTTTTTCAGTGCAAAATGTTAACAATAACTTTTCTATAAAAAAATCATATTTTCAGTTAAATGGCTTTTTTTCATTTTTATAATTGTTAATTTCCTGGGTGAAAAAAAGGAAATAATACTTTAATGCCTCACCCTTTTTGAATCTTTATGGCTTAACTTTAAAAAATGTAAAAGAAACAATGCCCTCAATTTTGAATGTAATGGAAAAAAATCTATAATGTTTCAAAATAAGTCAGTTAAAAAAAAAAACTCTGGAGAAATAAAATCAAACTGACATCTTTCTGGCCAGAATATGGTATTGAAATTGATATAACCATAAAGATTTTGTATTTCAATCATATTGTTTCTGTAAATGCAAAAAAATAGTGAAGACCATGGAGTTAATTATCTGGTATTGAAATTGATATAACCATAAAGATTTTGTATTTCAATCATATTGTTTCTGTAAATGCAAAAAATAGTGAAGACCATGGAGTTTATTAACCTGTACATGTAACCGCCCGTAGTCTAGCTTGTGTATACACTGTTCCTTACCAAGTGTTTTCAAACCAAAACAATACATGTACTAAATGCTCTTTTTACCAACAAAATTGTTATTAACTGAGTGAACAAACACCATCCACATCCATAAATTGTAAATGTTAATTAGAATGAATGCCCTTGTTAAATAAATGGAACTATTTTCTATGGGTTGTGGCTTCAAACTTGCCTTTCATTCAACGCTTACCTGGCTTTCTGCATGTTGCAGTCCTCACAATACGCCCAGCGCGAGTCTCAAGAACTCTTCCAGTGCCTCTATTTCCGTAGTCACGGCACTGATGATGAGAACAGTGTAGTCGATGCCATGATTTTCCAGCTACGACTCAACGGTCTTCTGGTATTTATCCCCAGGTACATTGTAATTTTATACCATATTTAATTTATACTCAGGCTCAGGAATTGTTATTTTGTGAGCCTTTGACTAGTTTTTACTTGTGATTATTAAGTTTAATTATATTTGTGTTTGTATGACTGTGTTACTATCCTGCAGAGTAGTTATTTATTGATCTAAAAATTGTTTTGTCAATTTTTGTGAAATCCTCTTATTATGTATTACTGACATAATATTTAAATTTGGAACTCATACCATCCATACAAGTAGATTGATGATGATGAATATTAAAATTATTCACCTGTGAATGAATTAACGAAATATACATGTCTTATGTCTTAGTTTGAACCTTTTCGTTAGCTTGATTACATCGAGAGCTTTGGTATCATATAGACTCTCTTAAGCCCATTGCCTGGGAAGAACCAGCCCTTGGTGCATTTGGACAGATCTTGAGAAACCTGCTGCAGTGGGGATCGAACACTGGACCCCTCAGTTGCAAGCGGACACCATATCCATCACACCATTGTGACCTCTTTCATGTGTTAAACATTAAGTTTCCATTACTCATGTCTTCAGATATTATCTTAACAACCCAGCGTAATTGAATGAAATTTGAAATTTTAAAATGCATCTTTTACAGAAATACAAATCCTATATCAATTATATGCATCAAAAAACAAACACAGACAATCTAAATGGGGAATTTGAGTCCAATTTTGATTTACACTGGAACAACCATGGATCATTCGAACATGTGGACTGTTAAATGAATTGATAATCTAAATGTAACACCTGTAGGGCACGATTGGGTCTGTGTCGGTTCAGGTACTTCTTAACAGTACCTTGTAGTATTCTTAGGAGTACCCGGGGTACGGAAAATATACTAAAAAGTAACCCGGAGTATGACCGGCTGCCTTTGAGTGTATTCTCTGTACATAAGGTACATTGTAGTATACTTAGGAGTACCTGGTATACTTTTTAAGTAGTACCTAAGCAGCCTACAATGCCCAATATTGAGCATAAGTAACCTCCTTATGTTATGTACACAGGTATGGTATAAAGGGCCCAGTGTACTTGAGGAGTAAACAGGGCGAGGTGTTGTATCTGCCGGACACGGGTTGTCCAGTGTGGACCAGCGGTCAGCTAATCAAACAGAACACACACATCATAGTGGACAGTGTCCTGGGTCAGCAGAAGTATGACCTGCTGGACCACATCACGGTAGGCTCTATTTCATACACAGCGAAATGTGTTTGACACGAACAGAATCATACATTTGTATAAACTACTGAAACAAGATATTTCACACAACAAAAAATGACAGCACTTCTCAATTGTAAACTAGTCCTTACATTAAAATACCAAATACCATCTTTAGGCTCGAAGGTGTTCCTTGTATGTTTAGGTAATGATAAAACAAAATAGGGAAACACAAGTTCTTTATAATAAACATCAAATTTTTGCAGTTTTTTAAAGATATTATCATACAAATCGAATGAAGTATTAAGCAACTCTAAAATGATCAGATAAGCGCACATAGGGTTTGTATATCCAGGTTAAGCTAAGCCTTCAGGATTCCTGGGCCCACGCCTCCTCACTGCGCCTAGAGCTCGTGTCCAACATGCCTCTTAAGAAGCCAGCTGCAAGCACCGAGGACGTGGCTAAACAGACGAAGGCTGCCATTATTCAGGTATAGCTCAACTCAGACACGGACCGTCACAAATAAATATTTTTAAGTATTGCTATGATGAAAACAATCGTATTGGTTCTAGGATCAGTGTACAATATATAACAGAATACCTGTCTAAACGGGTGTTAACTGTTTTCTCATTTATCTCGTGAAATAAGTGCACAAACTAAAACTGAGTATGAAATTGTGTAATTTATGCTTATAGATTAATAAGTAATTTTGTGTTGTTCTTCAGGTTGTGACCGTTTTCAGTTGTTGGATTGCGTTGGGGGAGGTCAAATTAATAATCATTTAAGTTGGTGGATGTCATTAAATAGTCATTTAATTAATCTTAAATTGTGTACTGTGCCTCTACTTATGTGTATGTGTGCTTGTTGGGGGATGGTTGGGGTTGATTGCCTTTTTTTTGAAGAGCAGCAATAAATGTCTTATTGTACATGAAACAGGTAGATTTGAAACGCCATTGTGTTTGCACACAATGCTTGACTTTTACTGGTAGCGAAAATTGTATTTAAAAAATATTTTCTTCAAATTTATGAAAGGAGTCTTCTTATGTGTGAAGTTAAATCTAAGTGATGTTGTTTTATTGAGGATGTCACAAGTGAGGCAGTTGAGAAGAGGCTGCAGTTGGAATCGCATGACCTTGGCCCCAACTTTCAGCAGCTGAAGCAGGAGTATGGGCAATCCACAGCCAGCCTCTATGAGTTGTTTTCAGAACTGAAGACAACAGCCATGAAATCAGTGACTTGATCTCTGCAAACAAATTTAGGTTGATCCAAATTAAATTTGATTTACCATAAAAGAGGAATGGTTGGAATGTGGTTTCTTTATATAAAGTGATAAATAAAATGAAATTTTTCATGTATTTCATTGTCCATTACATGTGTATGTGTGACCTTGACCTTGCCTTTAGGGTTATGGGTCTTGCATGGACTCAGCCCTGGATGATTGAGAACAACTGTGTTAAGAATCATGGCTGTTGCTCATATTTTATCGGAGATACAGCTCAAGACAGAAAAATCCTATCTAAAAAGGGTATTAGAGCCATAAATCTGTTATTGATAGATGCTTTGTGTCGCAATTTGATGTGCATCATCCTCTAATCTGTATATGAGTCGTGTTCTGAGAAAACTGGGCATAATGCATGTGCGTAAAATGTCTTCCCAGATTAGCCTGTGCAGTCCGCACAGGCTAATCCGGGATGACACTTTCCACCTAAACTAGATTTTCGCTAAGAAGAGACATTAATTAAATGAAAAATTCCATAAAAGTGGAAATTGATTAGCCTGTGCGGACTGCATTATGCCCAGTTTTCTCAGAACACGACACATATACACTCACACATTTCAATGAGATCTCATCAGAACTCTGTTTTTTGCAAATGGATAGTGACAGCATTTCCTACACAGAGATCGGTCGAAAGTTGATGATACAATGTATGCAGAATGAGTTATTTTGTAAATTTCTGTCGTGCCTTTTGTTTATCCTGATTTGAACCAGTCATGTAGAGAGAGAAATGTATTAATAGTTGCTGAGAAGGGAAAGCAAATTAATTCCTCAAGAAAAATGATACGCTCACAAGTCTGAAAAATCACAGCATCAAGCTTTAAAATGATGACACTGGTGCCAGCACAAGGCAATCAAATGGAAGTAAATGAATCATCATGGAATGCAGTAAAAAGATCTACAAAAATAATCTAAAAAAACATAATTATTAAATGCAATATTGCATCAGGCAGAAGTACTTCAAACATTCAGATGGTGGTTAAGACCCGGAGGTCATATGTGTCGTGTTCCGAGAGAACTGGGCATTATGCTTGTGCGTAAAGTGTCGTCCCAGATTAGCCTGTGCAGTCTGCACAGGCTAATCCGGGATGACACTTTCCGCCTAAGCTGGATTTTCGCTAAGAAGAGACATCATTTAAATGAAAAATTCCATAAAAGCAGAAATTGTCATCCCTGATTAGCCTGTGCAGACTGCACAGGCTAATCTGGGATGACAATTTACGAACAAGCATTTTGTCCAGTTTTCACAGAACATGACACATATATCTGGGGATGTATTGAAAAACTGACCATATTTCCAGATGCACAAGTAAAAATGCTTTTTATTAGAACATATGGAAAGTTTCAAAAATCTTAAATCCAATACTTATATCTGCACCAAACACCCAATTGCACACTTTCAAGCCTACTTATATGTGTCATGTTTAATTGCAGCAAAACTTGGCCGGAATACTGGCGGGTAAAAATATGTATCTGTTTTTAGGCACTATCAGAAAAACTCACAAAAAACATTCAACANGCCTTTCTAGATAGAAGCCCAAGCAGTGAATTCTTCTACACTTTATAATAAGGATCTGAGTCTCATTCTGGGAAAACTGGGCTTAATGCACTTGCGTAAAAGTGGCATCCTAGATTAGCCTGTGCAGTCTGCTAATCAGTGTGCTACACTTTCTGACTAAACAGGATTTTCGTTTAGAAGAGACTTCCTTTAAACAAAAAAAAAACAATAAAAAAGGGTAAGTGTTGTCCCCTGATTAGCCTGTGCAAACTGCACAGGCTAATATGGGATGACACTTAACGCACATGCATGAAACCCAGTTTTTCCAGAATTAGGTTCATATGAAAATGAGGAACTCCTCATACTCACTGCGGAAAAAGGACAGACATGTTTTGTTACTGAGACTCCCAATTAACATCTAACAAAAGTCACAAACTTCCCTGTACAAACATACCAGTTTTGGGGTCATAGTTGTGCACATCATCAGCATCTGGATACCAGAACTCTGGCTTTTCATACCCAATTTGGTCCACAGTGGGGATCCCCAGCTTATCAAGGGTGGGCTTCACACTGGCTACTAGCCGCTTGTAGAGGTCTGCGTCTGTCCCACACTTCCACTGCACAACGAAACAGAATAAAATATATGAGCCTCACTCTGTGAAAAAAGGGGTTTAATTCATGTGCGTAAAGTGTCGTCCCAGTTAAGCCTGTGCAGGCCGCACAGGCTAATCAGAGATGACACTTTCTGCTTTTATTGTATTTTTCGTTTAAAGGAAGACTCTTCTTGACGAAAATTCAGTTTAAGCGGAAAGTTTTGTCCCTGATTAGCCAGTGCAGACTGAACAGGCTAATCTGTGACGACACTTTACGCACATGCATTTAACCCCCTTGTTACAGAGCGAGCCTCATATATTTTGTAGGTCAAGGTTTCTGCTAAATATTTAGCGATGTAAAATCATTAGTATTGATCACTTTCCCTTCATTTCGGAGTCAAAATCTTTGTTAAAATGTATGTAATAAAGATTATGCAGCATTTTGTTACTATTAAATTGTGAAAAAGAGCTGTCCCAAAACAGCGCGCTAGACTATTCTTCCTCTTTGATAGTAAAGTAACAAAATGCTGCATAATCTTTATTATAATAATGTACATTTTCTGAAAATCCCTTGACATAATGACCACGAAGACATATTTGAAATTGAATATCTGTGCTAATTATATAATACAGTTATATACAGGGATGAGATTGTCAGTTAATAAAAATCCCTGAAAAATGCACAGATACATGTATTTAAAAATCTACACAGATTAAAGCATAGCAAAACCATCTAAATAAATTTTAAATATCTCATAAACAGCAAATAAATGAGTGATGTGTGTACATAAAATTAAGACCATGTATCTAATGTAGGAATTTTTACAACTGTACCCATATTCATAATACATGTGTTTATATATACATGTATAGGGTATTTCAATGCAAGTCCCTATGGTACAGAGCCAGAAACAATACTTCCAGAACACATATTTATCTATCATAGATATCACAGGCTAATCAGGGATGACACTATGCACATTCATTTAACCCCCTTTTCTCAGAGCGGGACTCATATGTTGAGACCCATTTGCAGTTTTTACCTTGACAGCTTCCAAAACTCGCACTGCTAGACTGAAGTCGTTTAATTTCCTACAGGCGTTCATAAAGTTCTCAATTTCTTCTGTTCCTGGTATGTAGTCATCGCCCTGCCCAAATGCAAACCACAAGCACCAATAACATGTTTATCATGGAATCCAATTCATGATTTCCACCGAACAATTTAAGAGACAAGAGGTTAAACACAAGTTTCGCTGTATATATTTTAGGCATGTTTTGAAAATCAAATTATATAAAACAAAAGACCCAATGACTTTAACAACAATATAAATCCAATAAACATTAATATAAATTATTATTCATGTACCCAGTTTATTTTAATACTTGGGGTAAAGATCATGGCTTTGCATAGGGCAAACAAACAAGCAAAAGGAAAAGTTTGGGGACAAAATGTACGCATTTAATAAGAAATATTGGGGAAAGTACTAACAATTTAAAGGGATGACACTTTCCGCCTAAACTGGATTTTTCGTTTGTAGGAAGAGTGCTCTTGACGAAAATCCAGTTAAGGCGGAAAGTGTTGTCCCTGATTAGCCTGTGCGGACTGCACAGGCTAATCTGTGATGAAACTTAACGCACATGCATTTAACCCCCTTTTCTCAGAGTGAGGTACATATGATTGTGTGACTTATTCAAGGCTGATACCTGCAATTGTTGGAGCATTTTACGTAATTCATAACCATCAGACTTTCCGGATTCAATCTGCTTCAATAAATCTTTACTTGCATCTAGGTAACTGGAACAAAACATAATTGAGTCTCGCTCTGTGAAAGGGGAGTTACATGCACGTGCGTAAAGTGCCGCCCCAGATTATCCTGTGCAGTCTGCACAGGCTAATCAGGGACGACACTTTCTGCATAAACTGGATTTTTGCTACGAACAGAATTCGTTTAATGAAAAATATCATTAAAACAAAAAGTGTCGTCCCTGATTAGCCTGTGTAGACTGCACAGGCTAATCTTGGACAACACTTTACGCACATGCATTAAACCCCCTTTTTACAGAGCATGGCCTTATTATATTAACAACACTTGTGTCCATAGGGGACAAATGCCCCAAGCCATTCCACTTTTGTCTACAAACTCTGCTTATGGGCGCAAACTAGCTGTTTTTATAAGGCCAAATTTTGTGACACTCGGTCTACTCATGGTAATCATTTGTGGTAAGTTATACTTAAACAACTCCGGAAACCTGATATGATGTGAAAAATTGGAAGTGCTTGGAAAAGTTTCCGATAAATTTTAGGGTAAGTAAATCCAGTCCTATAATTGTTTAAATGCATTTTGAATAAAAATATCTTTTGGTTTATGCAAAGGAGGTATTATCATGTATTTTACAAAAATCCTGGTTATTATTATTCAGGATTTATTGAAATATGGCTATTTGAAGTCGACGATGCAGGGATTTGTCCCCTATTTAGCACTTTATTTACAAATTTCTTTAAAGGTATGCCAGTGAAAAAGTTTTTGCACCGAAAATGATATCAACCAATGTCCCCCGAGTAACATATCGCAAGGGTTTCTTAAAAAAATTGTATTGGTGGAGAAATTCAACTTTACATTCAACATGTTGATGAAAAAATGATATGACACGGTGCAGTGCAAAGATGTCAAGATATGACAGGAGTACAGATCATTTATAAACTTAAAAGCTCACTATTACAGTTGATTAATGCCCATTCTGATGCATTTTAAAGGTCGATTCTAATTGGTTCGTATTATACAGCAGTGGCTCGACTAGAGCCAATCAAAAGACATGTTGCAATCTTCAAGCCTCATCTGGTTAAACTCAGCGTTCATCGCTACACTTTTGACTCATACCAAAGATGGTTCGTACTTATCGTGATTCATATTTCAAAACTATGCGTCTATTTCGATATTTGTGCGTCATAGACGCGGAACACGCATGTAGATTATTCCCTGAGTATGCCATCGTATTCGAAGGGGGGCATACACATTTTAATATCATTTAACAACCTATTAAGATTTATGACTTCATTAAATTGATTAATATAGAATTAATTTGCAAGTAAACTATAGACAAATTAAATTTTACATACAAACTTAATAGTCTTTTCTTACAATAAAAAGTAATACAATAAATATACACATTATTTAAAAAATGTGTGTTTTATACATTCTAATATTTTCTTCAGATAATTTTGATTGAAAAAAAAACAAACACAAACACACTGTCTACACTGGGTATTACAATATACAATACAAAATATTGTAATTCACTTATATTAAACTTACCCCTGTGTTTCTGTTTTGTATTTCCTACATCCTATGGCGGCTGAAATAAAAAGTTTTGATAAGAATTGACCCATGTTACAATTTATAATACCAATATTAATTATGGTTAATTAACATGTTTTAGTCAATATGTGTCGTGTTCTATGAAAACTGGGCATAATGCTCGTGCGTAAATTGTCATCCCAGATTAGCCTGCGCAGTCCGCACAGGCTAATCAGGGACAACAATTTCGCTTTTATGGAATTTTTTGTTTAAATGATGTCTCTTCTTAGCGAAAATCCAGTTTAGGCGGAAAGTGTCGTCCCTGATTAGCCTGTGCGGACTGCACAGGCTAATCTGGGACGACACTTTACGCACATGCATTTTGCCCAGTTTTCTCACAACACGACACATATGAGACTGAGAGAGGTAAAACATTTAAATTGCTCTCCACTTGAAAACAGTGTCAACAATTATTTATGGTTTCACAAAATTATAATAAAATTGTATAGTTTCGAAAACAACTATATTTTGTATGCAAATTTGTCAGTGGGAATTGCCTGGAGACGCACCTAAATAAATCCTGAGATTACAATATATCAATTTTGTAGCTTTATAGAGAATCCCTATGTGATGATAATAAAATTGAAAATTCCCAGTTTTCCTTGGACTTCATGGTTGATTTACAGAAATTTATCTAACTTCATCAGAACATATTAAATTAACACCACAAAGGTGGCCATCTTAAATTGGATAAGCAGTGATTGAAATGTGCTCAACACATCCACAGCTCAAAAATATGCCTGCTAAGATTCTCTGTTTCATATAGGTGTTGTTTTTTTTTTAAATTGGTCTCAAGTTATACAAGAGGACCAAAGGCTCACCTTAGATCCCCAAGGAACTAAACTTATTTGAACAAGTAGTTTGCACAAGGTTTTACTGCCAGCCATGTACTATTTACCATTAACATTTTTTAAACTTGCCCAAGATATCAATAGAAAGAATGTTCATGGCAAGTTTTAATATGATTGGGCGAAAGAGTGACTTCTAGAGTACATGTGTACATGTATTCACAACTTAAATGTAGTTTCATGAATGCGATATTGGGAAACAGCCCCCTCCTTGGCGGCCATGTTTTCCAATGGTAAACAAAACATTTCGAGCTCAGTCAAGATATCATTAGAAGTATTGTTCTGAGCAATTTTTGTGGCGATTGTGCAAAAATGTTACAAACAGAGTGTTCACTACGCCACACAAGAACACAATGTCCCCACCATACAGTGGCCATGTTTTTTAATGGATCGGAACCATTTTAGAATTTCGCAAATGTATTTTAGGAATAATAGTCTGGACAAGTTTCAAGATTGGGCAAATAATGTGACTTCTAGAGTAATCACAAGGTTTCACTTTAGCCATTTAAACAAAAAAACTGCCAAGCCCCCAGGCATGTCAGTCTGCAAAAAAAAGACACACGCTTACACATCCAAAATTCAGTTCGGAACTTTGAAAATTGAGATCGTAGAACTTGAGCATAATTACTATATTGTGCACAGCGATTTTTTTTTGTCCTATTGGGAAAAGTACCCGTACCGGTCCACTTGGGAAAAATTGAGTCGTGAAAACCTCAAAATTGGACAAAAACGAGTCGTGAAAACCTCAAATTGGGAAATTGGTGTATTTGATATTTTGCTCCCAAATACTTTAAAATTGATAAGTAAGTGTTTTCAAGTTGTCAATATTATATTTACCTTGGTTCAAGCCATAGAGCTGCATAGGGAAACTAACTAAATGCTGCATTTTCAAAAAAAAAAAATTAAAAAAATCGTAATTGGGAATGTGCCGTTTACCGGTACATTATAAAGAAGGAAAAAATCGCTGGTGCATATACAGTGCAAGACTAAATTATTGTGTAATTCTTCAAAGTTTTGTCCATGATGTAAGATTTGCAAAAAAGATAACAACATTCCTAGTGTATACCAATCATACTCAACAATTGGTTAAAGGGAATATACTAAAAATATTCACAGTTTTCAATTGGCAAAGTAAAGTTTACTCATAAATTCTCTCAGCTGTTAAATACTAATTATAGGTTTGATCTTGAAATTAACTTTGTTTCAACTCTTGAACTATTCACTACTATTTCCTTGTTTAAATAAATTTGGTTTCTGACACAAGAGTCTAAGATGCCTATGGGATCATATGTAATTGTGTATGCTGCTCCTAGATAATTTCATAAATCTAGGAAATGTCTTACACTTGTAAATAAGGTTTTAAAGAAATGCCTATTCAATTTACATTCAATTTATGCTTAAATATTGTTAATTCAAACATTTTAGTCCGGCCGGGCAACTTACTTTTTGGTAAATCTTGAAACAAGTCAGTGCAATAAAAATTGAATAAAAATTGGCGACAGTGGATCAATAATGAGTTAAATAATATTATTTTCATTATTTAGGTAAATGAAATGATTCAATTCAGGCTCATAATAATACATAATGCATTGAAAGTGTGTCAGTGTTGTCATGTCAGCAATGTTATTTAATTATCTATTATTTTATTTAAAGAATGTATTAGATACACATGACACTACATGTTCATATTTCTGGGCTCATTACTCTTCAGCTGGGCAACCAAAATACTAAAGATGGTTGCCCATGCGGGCAACCAATAGTAAAAAGTTAGTTTCCATGCCTGAACAGTGAACACAGTCATTTTCTTAATAAGAAAGCAGTAAAAAGCATATTAATCATCAGGGGTCTCAGAAAGTCAGAAATAAGGGTATTTGTAAGAATATATTTGACAATGGCAGCGCCCTCACACTACTTTGGGGGAAGGGGTCCGCAGCCCTTAGGAGGGGGAATTTTCGCGGCTTTTCCCTTTTTGGGGGATTTTTTTTTACTTACTCTCTCATTATTACATTTGTACATGTTTGCACTATATTCAATGCTTTTTTCATAATTTTGTATGTTTCTTTGAAAAGTTTAAATTTAAATTGAATAATCATGAGACACATCTATCTATGAAAAAAAAAAAAAAATAGGAGGAATTTTTCCCCCAAAAAGGGGAAAAAAGTATATTTTTCAGAGGGG
>VMBQ01001435.1:12868-40271 GCA_007657795.1 Dreissena rostriformis | reverse complement strand
GGTACATTTGTGTACGGAAAATAACCAGTCTAAAAAATACGTCCGGTGTTCATAAGAATTGCGTTTCGTGACGCAAGGTTTTTTACGGGAATTACGTTATTAAATTTGTATTTGCGTTTTTGTACGCTTTATTTTGAATTTAATTACGTTTTTGGTTATTTTAATTGCGTAATAACGCAAATACGCTTGTTATCTATAGCGCTGAATGTATATTTGTAAGAGTAAACCATGTAAACGTGATCTCAAAACACTGCAATGTCGAAATGAAAATAGATGTTTACACACTTGAGATCTCAAGAGTCACATATTTAAAATTGTTACTGAGCTATAGCGTCTTATTACCAATAGGCATCTGCTTCAATAATATAGGAGCCGCTCTAGTAACGGTCTTAGAAGCGATGACAATTGAGCGAAACATTTTTTATGTTCGTTCCACTCGTCCTTGGATTACACCGGAAACGATTTAAATACCATACCGAATAGTGAATGAACGCCGAGTTGTAGGTTACACATGACCTTACTCTGAGAGAGAGAGAGACGCGCGCAACCGGATGTGTAGAGTTTTTTCTAACAGCGGGCAACTTGCACCAAACCAAAAATATCGATATTTCAATTGTAAACGTTTTCTAAACACATAAGCTCAGTACAGAATATGTTTTATTGAAACACTCAGGTAGGCTGGTAACCACCCCGACTACTGTCCAATCTTGCCCCAGAGTATTCCACGAATGCGACCAACATAGCAGAACGTACGCCTATTCTGATGAAGTTTATGCTCATCGTTGTATTTTTTGTCCTGCATTATCACCTCATTCTGGTCACTCATCATAGCAAACCAAGAAGTTGTTCATTGAGCTGCACAATGTATGTAGCTTACAAGGAACAAGGTGTGTCACCATAGGATGACATATGCCCCCTTTTTCCACATTTTTCTAAACCTAAACGCAAAGTGTTTGTCCACATTTTTCGAAACCTAAACGCAAAGTGTGACCGAATTTCAAATGGACAGACAGACGGAAAGACGGACAGTGCGATCACTATATGCCCACCTTCGGGGGCATTCAAATCGGATACATCGAGACAAAGATAGTGCCTAATGACACAACTCATACTTCTATCAGGAGATATCGAAACAAACACATGTCCATGTAAAGAATCTATATTCCCACGTGGATTATGTACCATAAATCATATGAGGATATTGACATCAAAACAATGTTTTACTTGGGGAAATCACATGTAGTCTGGCTGTGCTGTAACAGTAAGTGTGAAATGATACATGTTGACAGTTTTACATTAAACAGTTTCGAACTTTACACAACAAACATTTGCTTCCCAATCTCCCATAAGAACTCTACCATGGAATCAGTGACGTCGTCTTGTTTAAGCCTTCTGAAAACGAGTAGTCTGAACAACAGTGACAAACGTGAGAAAGTATACTCACCAAATAAACACTGTATCACATGCGCAGCATGGCTTTAGAAAGTATTATTGTATTTCAACTAATCATTAAACTGTGAGATCACCACTGCCAACAAACATGCGATTATCAACTGTGAAAAGTTGCAGTGTACGGACAAATAACTCAGAATTTAAGGCTTCATTTGATTACATAAAGCCAAACCTTGGTTGCGGTACTGAGTCTTGTCTAGTGCTCAGGCATTCAACCAGGAAAAGATCCAGAAATAAATGCAATAAAAACTGTGAGACATTTCTAGAAATTCTTACCGTCCACAGAAACGATCGAAATACAGAAACAGAAGGAGGTTTATTTATGACATCTGGTGAAAAAATTGTAATGGATGCACTCCCAGACCTAACAAGTGAATGTTAAGTTATGTGGTCCAAGGTAAAAGCTAACGACAAAAAGCATATTATGATATGTTCCTTTAACATGTCCCAAAGAAACAAGAATGCCATCAAAGAACTAAATATTGCATCCAATAAACTGTCCTACAACCTAAAAGACAAAACCAGTATACTAGCCGGAGATGTCAAGTAACGTTACATAGATTGGTGTCATCAGACGGTAACAACAGGCGTGCCGGACAGAGAAGTCCAACAGGCACTTATTGAATTCGCCTTTGAACATGATCTTACACAGTTACACCAACAACCAACACGGTACGATACTATCGTAGACTTTGTGTTTACAAGTTACCCCTCAATGGTTAAGAAATCCACATCAGTGCCCGACATTAGTGAACATGCAATGATAGTTACAGACCTTAACACTTTCTAATTTCTAATATTATTCAGCATGTGACCAAGCAAAAACAAAAGCAAAATACCAATATTCCAAAGCGAGTTGGCCTACTATATCCCAAGCTACTAATGTCCTATCAGACACCATATGGGCCTCGGACCCATTATTGCTTATTGAAAAGCTATGGGAAACACTCAAGACTAAAATCCACAGCATAGTGGACAAACACGTTAAACAAATTGTGTAATCAGCGGAAATCCTTACACTGTTCAAGATGGACCTATACATGATGATAAGGCGCAAAGGTAGTCATCACAAGAGAGCTAAGATAACCAACAATTCGTACACTTACAAGCGCTACCAGAAACACGGCACAAAATAACTCAAGAAAGCTAAACGAGAGCACATAAACAGCAACACTCAGATTTGACTTGACTTAATAACAATAAGCCCTTCTGGAGATATGTTAAATCACACCGCCAAGACAACACAAGCATAGTAGCGCTTAAAAAGATGGGTCAACGTGTACTTGTAATAACAGCAGAATCAAGGATCAGATACTAGAAGACGAATTCAGCTCGGTTGTAACAAAAGAAGCTCTATATTATGCGACCCACATCTTGTCAAGCCGAATTCAGCTCGGTTGTAACAAAAGAATCTCTATATTATGCGACCCACATCTTGTCAAGCATGTCGACAAAATCGGGAGGACACGCAGCCACATTTATCACATTTTGAACTGAGGAATATAAAAATGAATTGTTCCTTAAACTGTATTGGACTGGAATCAACGTAGTCATAGGTGTCGCGTTCTGAGAAAACTGGGCATAATGCATGTGCGTAAAGTGTCGTCCCATATTAGCCTGTGCAGTCCGCACAGGCTAATCAGGGACGACACTTTCCGCCTAAACTCGATTTTCACTAAGAAGAGACATCATTTAAACGAAAAATTCCATTAAAGCGGAAAGTGTCAGCCTAATCTGGGACGACACTTTACGCACAAGCTTTATGCCCAGTTTTCTCATAACGCGACACATAGTGTTAGTTGAGCGGTCACGCTAAACGGATTCAGGATTGCGCTAAATATTTTATTGTTATATAAAAAAAACTGAACAACACGCTGACAATAAACTGTTGTACACATGTTTAGAAAATTCATACACACTTCAATAACTTTGTTTTTCTCCAGACAGCTACGGCCGAATTATTTTTTTTTCAAACGAAAAGTAATTGAAATAAATATAAAAGAAAGCTGAATAAATAATTGACTAACGACATTGAATTTTTAGCCCACTGAATTTTGTGCATATCATTAAACTAATCAAAGACTATGTAGATATTCACTACCATAAGCTTATTCATCGAATTTAAAATATTAGTCGATAGGAAAATATCTTGCCAGTATCGGTCANAGGAAAGACAATTTAACCCATTTATGCCTAGCGTCTACAAAAAAATGCCTAGGCAAACAGCGTAGACCCAGATGAGACGCCGCATCATGCGGCATCTCATCAGGGTCTACGCTGTTTGCTTAAAGGAATTTCTCTGAGAAATATTATAAAAATAGAAATAAATATACCAGACATCTCTAATTTTGGAAATAAATTGATCCAATTAAGAAGGATGGGAGAGTCCACTAGGCATAAATGGGTTAAGTGTGAACCCTATCATTTGATGTTCGCCAATCACAACCAATATGTTTGGAGGAATAAACACGTCCATGATCAGGAAGTCGTATACACATGTTTGTCCATGTGGACTAACAGTCATGTGGACTAAAAGTCATGTGGACTAACAGTCACGTGGACTAACAGTCCGCTTTGCTTCAGGAGTTGCGAAACATAGACATATAAATAAATAGCTTTAGCATATATTTACTGATGTTTATTATATCTCGTTTTGGTAAGTCAACTTAGAACTATTGGGATACAACGAAAACTACCAACACTATGCTTTACTTGTCCGTATATCTGTGATAACAAGCACAATATGTGGCGTGTTCTGAGAAAACTGGGCAAAATGTTTGTGCGTAAAGTGTCATCCCAGATTTGCCTGTGCAGTCCGCACAGGCTAATCAGTGATGACACTTTCCGCCTAAATTGGATTTTTGCTAAGAAGAGACTTCATTTAAACGAAAAATGTCATAAAAGCGTAAATTGTCGTCCCTGATTAGCCAGTGCGGACTGCACAGGCATTTCTGGGATGACAATTTACGCACAAGCATTTTGCCCAGTTTTCTCAGAACACGACACTTATGTTCATATTTCATAACGATGAACATACAGGTGGAAATAGCAAGAACGAAATGTTAAACAAGATGAAACATACTGTATCTTATATGCGCTTAGAACGGCTTCACAACATATAAATACCATAAATGTTACTGGTAAAAGAACAGAAATATGCATGGAAATGTGTACACTGTACGAAAATCCTTAATATATTATGTAGTTTGCACATTTAAAAACAAATACAATGAAATCTGTTTAGTATGTATCATTGTTTGACTAAGTTTGAAACATATGTCTGACACCTATCATCTTTCAAGCATAAATTCCGTATTGTTTTACAATATCTCACTTAATTCTTACTCATATTACAACAACAGCTTTTATTGTTGTGGTTCAAATGAAATAAACTGAAATATGCCGTGGTAACGCTCATGTACTTCATTCGGTGTCATTACTACTGAGGTGGGGCGAAACAATTTTTGCATGTTTTTGTTCAATTAATGAATTATTTAAGTGAAAATAATATTTAATTTATACATTCAACTTATATGTCAGAATAACAATCTCTTAATCGTTTTGAAAAAATGAAGAAAATACATCTCTTCTTTTGCATATCTTTAAACAATATCTCACCCTTTCTATTTATAAGTAGATTATTCTTAAAACTTAATTTAAATTAAATACTAATAACTACTTATTTACACGAAATGTTATTTCTCCGAATCAAACGCATCCCCTGGGGCGTTTCCAAAAAAGCCGTATGCTCCGGGGTATTTTCAACATATTAAACTTTTAACTTTTCCTTTACTCTCTCGGACCCTTATATATAAGACCATTGAAAGCCCTCACAGTTGTACAGTTGGACATAACCATGGCTGGCTGGCGGACGCTCGTTTCAACTTGGATCTTAATCGGCCTTCTGGCCGCGCTAGGGACAAACGTCGTGTTAGCAGTTGGTTCGTACAATTTATTTACTTTTTTATTTTTTTATTTATTGTGTTTATATACTTACATTGCTCTCACCCGCATGTGTGTCCGCATCAATACATACTTGCTCTTTAATTTATATAAATATGGTTTACTATTAACTAAGTTCTTTTCTTATTTAATACGACCAAATGTGTCAACGATAAATCATATTTCAGCATTTAATAGTTTGTATAAGGCAATGTATGCGAGAGAGCAAAACATAAATATTAATAAAACTAAAGCTACGAAAAGACATTCATACTTTCAAAACAAAGGCAACGGTCGATTTCGAATTTTGATTCACTGACCAAATCAAGCCCGTTTCGAAGACAGCATACATTCGGCATCGTCGTTTCATGATTCAAGGACCGGTGATGTGAATTTGCAAACACCAGTTGAGGTGTGTGCATGTGGCTGATAAAGGTTCAGAGGCTTGTCCGAAGTTTAAAGCAATTTGTTCGAACAACTGTTAGGAAGACGTTTTACAAATATTCCGCAATTTCGCATAGTGAGATCGTACAGCTGTTACTTAGATGTTTCGTAGATTTTCAAATATAAATAGTCACTCGAGTTCACTCGTCATTATGATTGAATTATTTATTCTTTCAATGTGACTCGTTAAACGACCAGCATAATAAATGTGTAAGGGACGTATAATTATTGCATCAGTTGGTTATCGGTAGATATATCTCAATGACGGAAATGACAGAGCACGAGAGCATAACTATCGCTTCCATATCTTGTTGAGTGACTGTCTTTGGTTTTAAACCGAACGAGCCATGCCTTCTGAAATAGAAGCCTGCTGGGCTATTTCAGGCACTACATTTGCGGTTCTAGTAATTATTGATTTGAATAATACTGAATTAGTCTTTTTACATATAGAATATGCTTTACTCGGTAGTCCCTACACATTTTATTGCTTTTGTAGAACCCTGTCGTTCAGCATGCCTAGTAATTAATAGCTGTATACCATTACTCCAGAAAATCTCTAGCTGAATGGACATCGTTTTCGGTTTCTCTTTCCGGATACTGACGGTGGGCATGTAGCATTCTTTAAAAAAGAAATCTTCTGTTGTTGTTTAAAGCGTTTCATTCGCAATTTGGATACTTGCAAACACAATGAAAACGCAGTCACAGTATGAATCATGTACAGTATTGCATGAAAAACCATGATCCTACAATTGCTGTGAAATAATGGTTATGCATATGCCTTATTTTAATCTCAAGGTTATCGAAAAAAAAAATGAAAATTATATCTGAGTCGCGCTCTGATGAAACTGGGCTTAATGCATGCTCGTAAATTATTGTCCTGGGTAATCAGGGATGACACTGCGCTTTCAGGAATTTTCCGTTGCATGGAATTCTCTTTTAAACGAAAATCCAGTCTTTGTGAAAGTGTCGTCCCTGATTAGCCACATGCATTGAGCCCGGTTTTCCCAGCGATAGGCTCATATCTATATGTTTTATTCATGATAAACAACTTTTTTGGTATAATAAAATATTTGTTAATTTCTTTATTGCAGCTACAGGAGCTCCATGCGTTATTCCACCGGACACATGTGAGGATCACAACTTTGGCGTGGATTGCCTCTTTGCTTCAAGTATCCCCGGGACGTTTAAATGTAGATGTCCTGGTATGTGCTTTTTCTCACTTATTATAGTGGCGATTTGGTTGTCACTGATGTCGAACATGCATTGCAAGTTAATATAGAAAATATTCGCGCTCTGGGAAAACCGGGCTCAATGCATGTGTGTTTGTTTGTGTGCGTATTTCGGTGTTTATGAGGTCCACTGAATTAGCTGGCTGGATAAACTAAAGTTCTTCTAGGGACAAAATGTCTCGGTCAAATTGTTTTGATATTTTAATTGACATAATCGCCAGAGGCCAGGACAGTTTTCCTCACATGGCTGTATTAAATCATCAAAATACATTTTTTCCGAACACACTTTCTAAATTTGATAAAACTTCTTAACATTGCCGAATGGAGGCGGGGCATTTGTCCTTATATTGCTATATTTGATAAAAATCCTTTTGATATAGTTTGATTGAATGCAGATTTCACATAAAATGAAGATTTTAATGACGATATTGATTAAACATTTGAGCATCGCTCTGTGAAAAGGGGGTTTAAAGGAGTTGTTTTTTGTATGTCGTCCCATATTAACCCGTGCAGTCCGCACAAGCTAATCAGGGACGACACTTTCCGCTTTTATTAGTTGTCGTTTAAAGAATGTCTCTTCTTAGCAAAAATCTAGTTAATGCGGAAAGTGTCGTCCCTGATTGGCCTGTGCGGACTGCATAGGCTAATCTGGGACGACACTTTACGCACATGAATTAAACTCCCGTTTTACAGAGCGAGACTCATTTCTATTGGACACGTGAAAATCAAGCCCTCCGACCGCTCGACCGCATCCTCGTTGTAAACCTAGATTTCTTAAATAATATATTTCACAAACAATGCACTGAAATGCATTAAAGATAGTGGAAACCTTAGAAAAGTTTTTTGTGTTGGTTAAAAACTATACGTGATTTACAACGAACCCTTGACTCGAAGACTTGCTCCAAGCAGTTAGTCAAATGAATAACTATTCGTTTGTTTTCTCTTTTGCAGGAATCGTAGGTGTTGCTTGCGGCGTTCAAAGTACAATCTGTGTAAACAACGATCTTAACTCACAGTGCCGAGCCGACGGCCTCACCTGTGAATGTGCTTATACAGGGACGTTGATTTCAAGATGCAAACCAAGTAAGTTTAACAATGTGTTAGATTCTCGAGTTGATCGTATGGTTGCTATAAAACTGGATCAGAGTATCTCTTTATATCGAAATCAATTGAACCCCTATCTGATGTTAGTGTATACTATATTAATAAAAACAAACATTGAACGCATTAATCGCGGTTCTCAGAAATATGTAATATGATCAATGAAAAAATCAACTCGATAAGTTCGGTAAGCTGAATCAATGGCTTTATAGTCTATGTTTGATTCACAATTTGTATATTTAAGTTGGTACCGTTGGTGGACCCTGCCACGGTACAAACTGCGTGAGCAAGAATTCTGAATGCAACGCCCAGACGGGCCTCTGTGTGTGCAAGAGCGGCTTTGATCTAATAGATGGCGATTGCGTCGCAAGTAAGTACGCACACAGCTGGTGTTACTTAGATCATAACAAGTTAATGGGCCTCGCTCTTTGAAAAGAGGGTTTAATGCATGCGCTTGAAGTGTCGTCCCTGATTAGCCTGGACAGTCCACACAGGCTAATCAGGCACGATACTTTCCGCTTAAACTGGATTTTTGCTAAGAAGAGACTTTCTTTAAACGTGGGACAACGCTTTACGAACATGTATTGAACCCCTTGTTCACTACTTCTACAACGACTACTGCTACTTAGACTATAACTATTGCTTCTTATTCTTCACAGGAGGCAGACTCATGGGATTGTGCGATGGGGGCGCTTGCCCTCTGGACAAAAACGCTCAATGTAACGCTGAGGGACGCTGTGTGTGCAAAAGTGGTACAACGCCATTCAACGGGATGTGCATAACTAGTAAGTGACGTTAATTGTAAATGTACGAGTTTTTTTCCAGAAACGTTTTTAATATATCTTCCTTAAACGCAAAACAGGGACATAAAATGATTGAAAGGTTAGTGTAAAAATCAGTTGGATTTAACTTAATAATTATTCGCAAGATGATTTACCATTATTAATTAAAAATTAAGATGAAAACATAAATGCAACACTTTATAAAAAATACAAATTTATGATGCGGACATGAAACTTGGTAAACAAATGAATTGCGTTCTGAGAAAACTGGACAAAATGCATGTGCGCAAAGTGTCATCCCAGATTAGCATGTGCAGTCCGCACAGGCTAATCCAGGACGATACTTTCCGCCTAAACTGGATTTTCGTTAAGAAGAGACATCATTTAAACGAAAAATGTCAAAGAAGCGGAAATTGTCGTCCCTGATTAGCCTGTGCGGACTGCACAGGCTTATCTGGGATGACAATTTACGCACAAGCATTATGTCCAGTTTTCTCAGAACGCGGCTCATATAAAGGGCAGTGCGGATGTTGTGTGCAACCTTTTTCACTTGATGACCTACACCACATCCAATAAAAACATAATTATTATTTATTTTAAAGATAATACCGTGTTTGCTATATAACACATATTTTCATATATTGCATTTGCGTTCAACGGAATAAACATAAATAAACACACAAATTCAATTGCAACGTTAAACACCTAGTTTAACTCTTCTATAATTAAAAAAAAACAGAGGTGCACTGTGTATAAGCAACCTGCTGGGGTTATCCCTATCTTATTAGCTCAATACATGGGATACTGGCTACTATTCTGGGGAAAAGTGTATAACTTCTAAAAGGACTTTTTGAAATTATTGTTTAAATGATAATATACAATTAACAATTAAAAAAATAATGATCATGATAATTATTAGTGTCGTTTGTGGTCACCATACCGGGCATATGGGGTTTCATCCAGGCTCTCCGGCCTCCCGCCATATCCCAAGACCACGCCAACATATTGAGATATAAAACTAAATAGCTTGAAAATGCAGTTTACATCAAAATGTGTCACTTTTCATGCGTCTTGTCAGAGATTATGTAGGAGTGATGGGACACACTCCGGGTCCACACATAACGCCGCCTCAGGACCTCATAAAGATCGAAATACACACACACACACACACACACACACACACACGCACGCACGCACGCACGCACACACGCACGCACGCACACACACGCACACACACACACACCCTTATCAACGGTAATCAATACACAGTTGCAGAGGAAGCGTGTGTTTATTACAAAGTTTATGAGCACCTTTCGCGCATGAGGCTGCTTTTTGTGTGGATCCGGAATGTGCCCCCAGCACTCCTGCCTAATTAACTTAAAAGACTCGCGAAAGTAGGGATAAATTGTTAATTATAACTGCAATTTCCAGCTATTTCTAGTTGTTATTCAAATATTTTTATTTTTGGTTCGGTTTTGTGTTGTGTGTGTGTGTNACACAGCTCAGTTCCGCCATCGCAGAGCAAACATGTGTCGCGTTCTGAGAAAACTGGGCATAATGCATGCGCGTAAAGTTTCGTCCCAGATTAGCCTGTGCAGTCCGTACAGGCTAATCAGGGACGACAATTTCCGCTTTTATGACATTTTTCGTTAAAATGAAGTCTCTTCTTAGCAAAAATCCAATTTAGGCGAAAAGTGTCGTCCCTGATTAGCCTGTGCGGACTGCACAGGCTAATCTGGGACGACACTCTACGCACATTCATTATGCCCAGTTTTCTCAGAACACGACTCACATGGCAGGAAGTCATTACAAAAAAGTCAGCTGAGACAAAATATTATAAATAATATACATGTTATGGTGACCATAAATCTAGCGGAGTACCCCATTGGGTGAGACCAAATATTGCTAACACCAGCCCGTTAACGCATCCATTTTAGAACACTTTGCGATTGCTGGTACTTGCGTACTTCAATAAAATAACAAACAGATACATGTACAAGATTTTAGGGAAACCTTTAAACAATAACTTTGTAAATGATGTCGTCATTGCATGGCTGTATTGCAGATCAGGCAAATTACGGTACTTGTACTATGCCGGGTAGTCCGTGTACTGATAAAAATGCCATCTGCGTCGCCGGTATGTGCATGTGCAAGGATGTACCATCCATACATACCAACATTGGAGGATCTTGCATAGCACGTAAGTCCTAATTAATATGATTTGTGAATTGGCTCTTATGACTTTGTGTATGTGTATTATGATAATTCAGATGTGATGATGTATAAAACATTCAACGGTTAATTTCTTACGCTTTAAAACGAATTAATTAACCCATTTATGCCTAGCGTCTAGAAAAGAGGCCTTGGCTGTTTGCTTAAAGGAATTTCTGTGAGAAATATTCTAAAAATAGAAATAAATATACCAAACATCCCTAATTTGGAAATAAATTGATCCAATTTAGAAGGATGGGAGAGTCCACTCGGCATAAATGGGTTAAGGTGCAATCCAATGCAATGGCAGAATAGCCAACCATCAAGTACATACGCAGCGTCATTCAAGGAATAAGGGGATTGAACTCAAAATCTCCGAAGTCTACGGCGCGACACACAAAGTCATTCCGACTAATTTGGTCTTGTTCTGAGGAAACAGGGCTTAATGCATGTGCGTAAAGTGTCGTCCCAGATTAGCCTGTGTCCCAATCAGGGACGACACTTTCCGCTTTTAAGATTGTTTTCGTTTAAAGGAAGTCTCTTCTTAATGACAATCAAGTCCAAGCGGAAAGTGTCGTCCCTGATTAGCCTGTGCGGACCTCACAGGCTAATCTGGATAGACATTTTACGCACATGCATTAAGCTCATATATCTCAGAACGCCACTCAATTGTTGTGTTTGTCATTCCGATTACTAGTAATTGATTTGTCTTTGTTTTGTTAGTCGCCGTTAGTTACTTAAATTGCAGTTGCGTAGTTACTGGTAAGATGTTGTTGTTTGTTTCTTTTGAAATCAGGCATCTATATAATTTATCAAGCCTTTGCTTTTTATATCGTGTTGGATTCAAAACATTTGAATTATTTTCCGCGCATAAACGATTATCATTGACATTATAAATTGTACGCGTATTATATAATGTGTCAAATGAGACAAAGATAAGCATTCCAAAAGATGCGTGTATGGTATATACTGTCAACACTGATTTTTTTTCATCAAAGTTGTCTTATTAAACTTATTTAAACTCGAAGGTGCTTATACACGGCGAATATGTTATTTTCAAGTTTATCTTTGTTACTTACATATTAATTGATTGCTAAACACATGCGCGAGGCAATTCGTAGAAGTAGTTTTTGTAGTAAAAGTAGTAGTAGTAGAAGAAGTAGTCAATATGAACTTTTAAAACATTCGTTATGATGTTCCAGTTTTCCGAATATGAGAACGCAACATTTTAAAACACACTCTGAAACTTCGTTATATTTATACGGAAACTCGTGATTATATACCTATATATATATATATATATACACAGCATGAGTAATTGAATAAAAAAATTGTTTTCTCTACCCGCCAGCCGGTGCTGTTGGGGGACCCTGTACCCCCGCAGGTACATGCGATGATCCGAACGCGGTATGCCTGAATAACATGTGCATGTGTAAGATTGGATTCAGCAAAGTGGGGTCCATGTGTGTACAAGGTCAGTGTTTCGAAATTTTATGTTTGTGTCTTGGAAAACCAGTTTCATGAATGTAAATGAGCCTCGCTCTGTGAACAGGGGGTTTAATGCATGTGCGTAAAGTGTCGTCTCAGATTAGCCTGTGCAGTCCGCACAACCTTAATAATACCCCAAAAAGTGAAGCTATGCCTAATTTTCTTAAATTAATAGCATTTGTTGTGATTGTTTGTTGTATAAATGTTGTCTTTAGGATCCGATAAGCTTCAAATCTGTCTGTTGCCGTGGTGGTGTGTAAAGCGCTGTGTTGGATGACAACTGGCCATCTATTAATAACTTTTTGTTGTTAAAGGAATTTCCTCATAACGATGCAACTGACACTTGACGATATTTATATCCAACATGGTACACCTTGCTACCGTTACATTTCTTTAACATAGGACGATTGGAAAAAAGCCCAGAAACATTATCAGCATAGAAGTTAGTGTTCTATCCAATTGTCTGTTATTTCAACAAGTTATCTGTTTTTTCTTCTTAACCCATTCATGCCTAGCGTCTAGAAAAAAAGGCCTAGACAAACAGCGTAGACCCAGATGAGACGCCGCATGAAGCGGCGTCTCATCAGGGTCTTCGCTGTTTGCTTAAAGGAATTTATGTAAGAAATATTCTAAATATAGAAATAAATATACTAGACATCCCTAATTTTGGAAATAAATTGATCCAATTTAGAAGGATGGGAGAGTTCACTAGGCATAAATGGGTTAACGATAAATTGAAACTCACCACAAAGCATACCAAATCCATACAGATGTTCACCGCCTTGCAACGGTCTCTAGAAAGAAATCATTAAGTGTGATAAGACCTAATAAAGTGAAAATGTAAATTGATATGAATAAACTGCTTATAACTTTATTTAGCTACAATCATACAACGGTGTCTAACAATGAGTCAGAGCACGTTTTACGCATGTTAGTACTGGTTTTGTGTGCAGTTGTAATGAGTGTTGTTTCCGTTTTGTATGAACATAATTTCCTGAAAACATTTCATTTTATTTAAGATATATACTTATTCTTCATAACCAGAATGTATTTCGCAGAATTCAACTGTACTGTGTGGCCTGGATTTGAATCAATACAAACGATATTATTTTTTATAAGTCTGATGCTGAATACGATACTTAGCGTCGAGTGTGATGAACGGACCTTGTCTACAGATGTATGGTCAAAGCCGCTTTTTAAAGCCAACAATATGTTTTAAATTATGTTTTATTTGATTGCTAAGAAACATTACGTTTGTTTTCATTTTTCTAGAATTTACGAGTATAAATAATAATGTATCAGTTGGGAAGTCCAAATACTGTGTTGACATTTCAGACGGTACGGACGGTGGTATGTGTGTGGCCGGCGCCTGTCCCCATGACTACTACGCTCAATGCATCGGCAACATGTGCATGTGCAAATCTGGCTACGCCCGAGTCAAGGGGATTTGCGTAGCAAGTAATGCACCATTACTTTATCTATTGTTTGTCACATAGAAGTATTTCGTTGAATACTTCCACAATAAGGACCTGATAGTTGTATCAATATATTAATCAAATTCCCTCGCATGAGAACGAACTTACGATGTAATGTTGAAATATGTCGTTGCCATTTTCATAACTTAGTTCAGCTGGCTGGCATTTTTTTTTCATTTCGTCGTTTAACTCTTCTATTTTTTAAAGAAAGAAAATAGGAAAACTCAACTGCAAGTCACTAAATGAATTTCGCAATCTTACATCGTAATCTTGCCATCTGTCATCGAAATCTTACTATAAGTCATCGTATACGTTCAGACTTTCGAGATTTCGCTTACTTGCCATTCGGATTACAAAAGAGCGCGGGAATGCGGAAACCGATTGCAAGTGCAACTTAAATGATGCGAGATCATCCAAACTATGTTTTTTCTACCTTCTCAGTATCTTTAAGTTATGTTTAACCCATTTATGCCAGGTGGACTCTCCCATCCATCTAAATTGGATGAATTTATTTCCAAAATTAGGGATGTCTAGTATATTTCTATATTTAGAATATTTCTTACAGAAATTCCTTTAAGCAAACAGCGCAGACCCTGATGAGACGCCGCATTATGCGGCGTCTCATCTGGGTCTACGCTGTTTGCCAAGGCTTTTTTTCAAGACGTTAGGCATAAATGGGTTAAACAAGTTTCGAATTTCCTGCTGCACTTTGAAATTTGAAGAAACATTTAGACTGATTTTAAAAGTTAAAACTCAAAATCTTTGATATAATAAGGATAAATTTGTGTGATGGGTTGGCCTTCTGAAGAATAGCTATACACATCTCTTAAATGATGTTTCTTTATTACGCTATTTTTTAGCAATTTCTCAATAAATGGTACAAGAAAAAAAACATTTGACAATGAGAAATTCGTTGATAATGTAATTATAATTGTTCATAAAATATTGACAAGAAGGTGGCAGATTTAGGGCTATTTTGTGATAGGTTTCCTCGTATAGTATACTTGTTGCAGTTGGCTCGGCTGGAGCCTCATGTGCAACCGGCGCCGGCTGCCCATTGGACGTCAATGCGGAATGCATTTCATCAATCTGCGCATGTAAATCTGGATTCAATAGAGTCGCGGGAATGTGCGTGCAAGGTAAGTTCTAATAGGAATTATACTTCAATGCAATATGTTAAGACGAATATTGATGCTAAAAATATAAAGTGATGCTAGCGCTACAGCATCATCATTTAAACTGTACTCATATATCTACACTTTGGGGCATCGTGTTTCATAACTGTTCCAATAACTGTTCATGCATTTAGTTATATTTGATGTCTATGAAACATTACATTAAATTGCATGTTGCTAGGATATGCGAGTATAAAGAATGCTTTTTTAAATGCCTACGTTGGGAAGTCATTAACAAAATACTGTGTTGACATTTCAGACGGTAAGGCCGGTGGAGCGTGTGTGAACGGCGCCTGCCCTAATGACGTCAACGCTCACTGCGTCAACAGGATATGCGTGTGTAAAACTGGCTTCCACAGATTCGGGGGGATGTGCAGAGCAGGTAATGCGACATTAACCCATTTATGCCGAGTGGACTCTCCCATCCTTCAAAATTGGTCAATTTATTTCCAAAACTAGAGCTGTCTGGTATATTTATTTCTATTTTAAGAATATTTCTCACAGAAATTCCTTTAAGCAAACACGTAGGACCTGATGAGACGCCGCATTATGCGGCATCTCATCTGGGTCTACGCTGTTTGCCTAGGCCTTTTTCTTTCACTTTATTTGATACGAAAAACATATTCACAATTATAATGATAATTTAAAACTTATTCTCCAGCAAAATTAACTGATACATGTAATTTGTTTTAACCGCAAACGTTCACTATATTGTGACCGAAGATTATTTCTTTAAAAATATATTACTTTTCAACAGACGGCCAGCTCAATGGTATGTGCTCTGGTGTCCAGATGAACATGTGCCCTGGAGACTACAATGCCGAGTGTTTTGAAATGATCTGTGTGTGCAAGAAAGGAACCAATGCTGTCAACGGCGCATGCGTATCAGGTGAGAAACGACTTTGTTTTATTGATATGATGCGGGATTTATATCAACGCATACCTAAGGTAAAGCCCGACAATTGGCAGTAAATGAGTATTAACCCATTTATGCCTGGCGTCTACAAAAAAGGCCTAGGCAAACAGCATAGACCAAGATGAGACGCCGCATAATGCGGCGTCTCATCAGGGTCTACGCTGTAAGCTTAAAGGAATTTGTGTGGGAAATATTCTAAAAATAGAAATAAATATACCAGACATCTCTAAATTTGGAAATAAATTGATCCAATTTTGAAGGATGTATGAGTCCATTCGGCATAAATGGGTTAAACATATTATTCAAAATGTATCCTTCCAAAATTGCAGAACCCAAGCCTTCGTAGCAAAATGCTGATGTTGTTAACCCATTTATGCCTAGTGGACTCTCCCATCCTTCTAAATTGGTTCAATTTATTTCCAAAATTAGGGATGTCTAGTATATTTATTTCTATATTAAGAATATTTCTTACAGAAATTCCTTTAAGCAAACAGCGCAGACCCTGATGAGACGTCTCATCTGGGTCTACGCTGTTTGCCAAGACCTTTTTTATAGACGCTAGGCATAAATAGGCTAATGTGCCTAGATCATGTAGGATGATATATTCGACGATAATTTAATTTGTACTTTGTTTTTACGTAGAGGGAAGACTGGGAGGTAAATGCGTGACGTCATGTCCTAATGAGCCAAACGCTGTCTGCACGAGCGGAACTTGCGTCTGTGCCACGGGATATACTGAACACAACGGCGAGTGCACCCGAAGTAATAATGCGGGATATATTAAATATCCCATTTCTGTTTTTTTTGTCAAATGCGCATTAAAAGGCTAGGTTTTCAATAAGTTCTCTTTATACATTTATTATAAAATTGCTTTTTCTAGAGGATTTTTTTTTTTTTTTTTTTTTTNTTTTTTTTTTTTTTTTTTTTAATTTAAAACAAAGTCGTTTGTTGTGCAAATACCCAAGCATTAACAATATGTTTTAAATTTCATTGTAATGCTACAAATCACATTCTGTGGTACGAAAATATAAAACACTTATTTTGTACAGGTTCTATATTACATAGTGTTTATTTTTTTGCGATTTCTAAAATAGTGCTTGTGAAAACTAACCTTTTTTTACAATATCATTATTTTTTCCGTAAGTCAAAATTGTGGCCTGGTGTTAAACTATCATTTTGTTAATGTACATGCACTAATATTCCTGTTTATAAACTATAACCTACACTATAACAACATTGTTTCAGATGGTTTTGTTGGTGGCGTCTGCGTCGCCGGAAGGTGTCGGACGTATGGCGCCTTCTGCTCGGACGGCTGGTGTGTATGCAGAATCGGACAGGTCTCGAACAACGGCCGTTGTCGCCCTCCCTCGCGCCGACGCCGCCCTCCTAGTCGCAGGCCCAATCGCAATCGACAATAATAACATGTGGGGCGCTCTCTGATAAAAGAGGGTTTAATGCATGTGCGTAAAGTCTCGTCACAGATAATCCTGTGCAGTTGGCACAGGCTAATCAGGGACAACACATTCCGCTTTTATTGTATTTTTTTGTTTAAAGGAAGACTGTTCTTGACGAAAATCCAGTTTAGGCGGAAAGTGTCTTCCCTGATTAGCCTGTGCGGACTGCACAGGCTAATCTGGGACGACACTTTACGCACATGCATTAAACCCCATTTTCACAGAGCGAGGCTCATTTGCTAACAGTGCCTAACAGAGTTGAAGAATTCAAACGAGTACATCAGCACCAACAACAAAAATGATGCACGCTTTCAGTAAAGTGTTTTTCGTTTAAAGATCAATGGCTTTTTGATAAAAAATGAGTGAAGTGTTTTTGAAATTCATAAGTTGTGTTATTTAAGAATCGTATTTGTCATCTGAAGCGTTCCGAGTTACACTTAGCTACAATGTCATAACCAGAATTTGGAAACAAAATCCATTATTTATCACAAACATCATATGAAATATCTGAGTGATTATGGATTCTTACTAGGCTAGTTAACGATACATCTACATGTGTAAATAACGGAAACTATTAAACTTTTATCAGTGTGAAATCGAAACTGTTTGTCATGTTAGATCATGGCAAAATTATGAAGGCAAAAGACTGAAAGTGTATACTTATTGACGTCTTTTGCTGGATCGTGAATGTTTGTAAATAAAACGGTAGCAAAGTGAGCTGTGTTGGTTTTATAATGTTTGCATTATTATTCAAATACTAGTATCTTGAGGTTATAACGGCTTAATCCTCTGGTTGCATTTAGGTCATGTTTATTTGTTGTCGTACGTGTTTAATGTTTTAAAACTTACCAACCAGTTGCTGGTGTGAAGGTTGTATTAATTTAACCCATTTATGCCCAGCGTCTTCAAAAAAGGCCTAGGCAAACAGGGTAGACCCAGATGAGACGCCGCATAATGCGGCGTCTCATCAAGGTCTACGCTGTTTGTTTTAAAAAAAAAAGGAATTTCTGTCAGAAATATTCTAAAAATAGAAATACACATACCAGCTATCTCTAATTTTGGAAATAAATTGATCCAATTTAGAAGGATTTGAGAGTCCACTCGGCATAAATGGGTTAATGTTTTAAAACTTACCTAAAAGTTGCTCGTGTGAAGGTTGTTTTAACAATCTGGGCATGAAGGTTGGATTTAACGTCGTTCCCTTGTGGCTTAGTAATATTTCCTTGAAATGCTAGTGTATGTGACGTTTACAAAAAAGTTCTGTCAAGAAACAACGCCAAGTTCGTAGAAGGGTTAACTGTTAAAGTAGGGGACTCGACAATTAAACCATCACAATTCGTTCGAAATCTCGGTGCTTGGTTTGATTCAAGAATGAACATGGAACACCATATTAATGCTATAAGTAGATCATGTTTCGGTCAGATTAGGCAAATAGGTCACATCAGGCAATATCTTACACCAAATGCCACAAAATCCTTGGTCAATTCACTTGTCACATCTCGGTTAGACTATTGCAATGCACTGCTGTATGGAACACAAACATCAGCTATCAAGAAACTACAAAATGTTCAAAACACTGCGGCGCGTGTTATCACAAGAACATCCCGCTATAGTCATATAACACCGATCCTAAAAGAATTACACTGGCTCCCAGTAGAAAAAAGAATCCACTTCAAAATACTCACCAATGCTTTCAAAGCCTTAAATGGACAATCGCCTGTTTATCTTAAAAACCTACTTGAAGTCTACGAACCAAAGCGAAACTTAAGATCAAAGAACGAAGCGACTTCATTAGTGATTCCAACGAAGATTAAATCCGTATCATACGGGGAGCGAAGTTTCACGTACGCTGCCCCCAAACTCTGGAACTCACTTCCATCAAACGTTCGTGGTTCTCTAACACTGAATTCCTTCAAAAAGGCACTGAAAACTCACCTCTTCCTCCAATCTTAT
This sequence comes from Dreissena rostriformis, assembly GCA_007657795.1. Taxonomy (NCBI): domain Eukaryota; kingdom Metazoa; phylum Mollusca; class Bivalvia; order Myida; family Dreissenidae; genus Dreissena; species Dreissena rostriformis. The sequence goes on along the minus strand of VMBQ01001435.1, from coordinate 20,649 downwards.
GCAACATAAGCAGTGGTTTATTCAATTGCGGCTCGGACTGAACCTAACCATATTATCCCGGCCCTATAGGAAAACTAAAATCAATAAATAAATAAATAAATAAAAACTCAGATCAATAATGGCAATCTTATGTACTAATGACGGGCGGGCCTCGGACGATGGTCACTTCGGTGTAGTCCATATGGCCACTCGTCTGGGCCCGGCTCGAACTGTACCTAACCATATTATCCCGGCCTTATAAGTGTAAGTTACCTGTATAAAATAGTTATGCGGGCCACGGGCTTAATTCTGAGGAAAAATAGTATACTAAGATTAATTAATTTGGTTCTAAAACTGTACCGTAAACAATTCATGATATATGTATTTTTAAAGATTCAAATTAATAATGTATGACTCATTTACTGACTACCAAATTTCTGGAATAGATTTCTGTGAGAATTACGATATCACATTGTGATCATCAGGCTACAGTATAGCCCTCACAAAATCGCAACCAGATATCTACATAATTATTAGCTGACATAAATTCAAATCTTATGTACTTATGACAAGAGGAAAATTGCATCAATAAATAAATAGATATAGAAACACTGCATGTAATGTGCACGCCGAGAACCTATATTTGTATTTGGGGTCCAAATTGACTTTGGATTGGTAGTACATTACAGTGCAGTGTTCAATAACACATTGTTGACGTCAATACATAAAAAGTAAATAAACAATACTATAAACAAGACAAAGATGAGGGAGCTGTCTATAACGAACGTTCGCGGTTTCCTCGTCTGCGCTTTAAGATACATAGGAAAATTACACCAATAAATAAATAGATAAAGACTAATATAGTAATAATACTAAAACGACGGAAAAAAAAATGTTTTTGTTCTTTTTTTTTACGTAGTACTTATAGTTTAAGTTTTAGATTTTTATTTTGTCAATAATTGTCTTGTAGCTATACACATAGAGTAGTTTTATAGTGTCTTGTTGATCTTTCTAATCTAGGGTTACTATGCATGTTTTTAAGTACGTAGCACTTATAGTATAAGTATAATAGAGTAGTTTTATAGTATAATTGAGTAGCTTTGATCGATTTCTTTTAAAACTGTGTTGCAAAATGTATTCGTATCTGCGATACGTCAAATGTTCTTATGTAAAGCGCATTTGAACGTGCACTCTTGTATGAAAAGGGCGCTATATAAATCCGGTATAATAATAATATTTGTTTACATGATTTCGTTCATATAAAATTGAGCCTCGCTCTGTGAAAAGAGGTTTAATGCATTTGCGTAATGTGTCACCCCAGATTAGCCTGTACAGTCCGCACAGGCTAATCAGGGACGACACTTTCTGCTTGTATGGTATTTTTCGTTTAAAGAAAGTATCTTCTTAGCAAAAATCTAGTTTAGGCGGAAAGTGCCGTCCCTGATTAGCCTGTGCGGACTGAAAATCAAGATCAAGTGGGCTTTTGCCCTTTTGCTTTACGTGAGGTTTCCGTCCTCGCTGAGCCCACCTTAGAACATCTGCGTAACGTTAAGTTACGCACAGCGGGTTCCAAAATTCCCTTATTGTTTTACATATTAACGTGATATAAATCGTACTTAATATTGATAATATAACATTTATAAATCCGTATCATGAAAAGTGCCACACAAACAATAAGTTTGCTCAGTTTCTGAAGAAAAAAAAATGTTATAGAACAGGGATTTCGGTAATTATACACATTAAAGCTTCCACTCGCACTTGTCAAGACCACGTTTCTTCTTTGGAAAGGATATAAATTCAATGCCTCTAACTTATCTTTCTGGATACCGAGTGTCCGAGTTACATAATCCCAATTGTCACCGTTTAACCATATATAATCTGCGTTTTTAAAGAGAAAAGCAAACGAAACTCGTTGAAAAAATGTGAATGGTTAGATTCAGCTTGTGTAGAAAATGGCGGACAGGTCGTTGGTAACTGAGGCGCCCGATTTATCGATCGCTGATTGGTCGATCGATATTTAGATAAGGATTTGATTGACAGTTGGCGAGATGTCTATTACTTCAATAATAACTAACGTTGAAATAAAATGAAAGCTACACATGATTTCACACGGAAATGGTATGATATTTATTTTAACTTGCGTCATTACAATCTATCAATCAAATATTGCCACTTCCTTTTACGTCATCATTCCAATATCAAAGGAGCGGTGTTTTCAAGACTGTTATCCTATGTCTTACGGCAATTCATATTTTCAACTTTCTAATCAAGTTAACCAATATTACATGAACCTGTTGATTACATTAAAATGTAATGTAATGTTAATACCGTAAAGGCTCTATATGGTGATTTGATATAGTCACGTCTAAAGATTATATGAGTCGCATTCTGAGAAAACTGGGCATAATGCATGTGCGTAAAGTGTCGTCCCAGTTTAGCCTGTGCAGTCCGCACAGGCTAATCAGGGACGACGCTTTCCGCCTATATTGGATATTTGCTAAGAAGAGACTCCATTTAAACGAAAAATGTCATAAAAGCGGAAAGTGTCGTCCCTGATTAGCCTGTTCGGACTGCACAGGCTAATCTGGGACGACACTTGACGAACATGCATTATGTCCAGTTTTCTCAGGACACGACACATATTTACATAATGTGTATGCTAATTATACTCAAATGAGCGTTCACTGTCACATGGAGGCTCTTGTGAATATTATGGTTCTTGTATAAAGGCGTTAGCATATAGGAAAGCAACTAGGATTGGTAGATAAAATTGGTCAGAACGGTTTGTACCGAGAGATTAGATTGGTTATTCCAAAGTTGTCCAGATCCGGAATACAACTATTGATTGTAATCATCGATCAGATCTTACAATAATTTGCATTTCTTATAATTGAGTCTCGCTCTGTGAAAAGGGGGTTTAATGTATGTGCGTAAAGTGTCGTCCCGAGATTAACCTGTGCAGTCCGCACAGGCTAATCAGGGACGACACTTTCCGCCTAAACTGGATGTTTGCTAAGAAGAGACTTTCTTTAAACGAAAAATATCATAAAAGCGGAAAGTGTCGTCCCTGAAAAGCCTGTGCCGAATGCACAGGCTAATCGGGGACTTTAATTTACGCAAATGCATTAAACCCCCTTTTCGCAGAGCGAGGCTCAATTATTAACATTATGAATATTATCCACAGTCTGTTGAACTCTTCACTCACCACCAGATCACTGTACAATGTCTGAGTAAACTGTTGCAATTGAAGCATTGCATAAATCGCACCTGTCAAAGGTCGTCTTCCTGTGTTTATTATGGATTGCACGGAGGTTCAATATAATTGCAGGGAGGGATGAATAAAGAATTTAACTATTCTTTTCTAGACGTTTATAGAATTTGGAAAATAAACTTTATATGTACTATGTGGGTAAAAATTAAGCTGACCCGTTAAAATTATTTTCAAAATCACAAACCATATCAACTGAAAATATATGAATGTAATTTACACTTACTAAAAATGGTCCGAATTGTTGGTACCAACGGATTAAATGTGGGTTTCCAAAAATCTGAAGATCCTGATTACTTTTGAAGGAAAATGTGATTCAAATAAGGATTTCATAGACAACACGTTATATAATGATTTCTAATTATCCATGTGTCAACAAGAATGTCAACTACGGTATCTTCCTACATTGATTCTGTGTTAATGCTGACCATTCAAAAGGGGCAACAAGGGTGGGGCTTGTTCAGTCGGTGTTAAGATCGGAACATGAATATATGGTTTTCAAATGCATAAAAAAGGCAATCTATTTGTACGTTAAATTTAATATTTAAGATCATGTAAAAACAAATCTGGTCTTGCTCACAATTATTTTTTTGAAAAAGGATACAAACAAACTTGTGTTTTTCGGACCTTACAGCAATATTTTAACCGGCACTTATATATTTGCAAATAAATTATTCCTAAAGCGACGCATTAAATTAAAATATAAGATGACGTGATATTTAATTTAATGAAGGCAACGATTCGTCAATATGTTTGAATAAACACACAACATATATAATGTAGCAAAACGCGCCTTTCCCACAAAAGATGCTCTGGGGTGATTTCAAAGTATAATATTTTACAGTTTTCCTTATTTTTTCCCCCGCTGCTTATATATACCATATAGTTAGAGAACAGTTGTACAGTAGGATAATACCATGGCTGGGTGTCGGATGCTCGTTTTAAGCTGGCTTTGTATTGGCCTTCTTGCGGCGCTGGGGACAATATCTGCTATGAGTCCAGGTATTTATTTATTTAATTATTAATTGTTATTTTTATTTATTTATTTATTTATCTATTTATTTATCTATTTATGTATCTATTTATGTATCTATTTATTTATCTATTTATTTATTTATTTACTTTTTATGTATTTATTATTGAAAAACTTAATAATAATGTAAAGCCTGTAAAATAGTTTAAGAATTCATAAATGTGAGCATTAAATTGTTGATAAAAAGGGTTTGAATATGCTTTATTTTAACCGCTATCGAATCGATAAATTGTGTATTGTGTTAACATCGGTCTAACATGAGGTCATTTTCTGTGCATCATCATAAAGAAAATGTGAAATTATGGGATCATGATAAATGTAACGCCGTTGTTGAAAATATTTGTACTTTAAATGTTGATTACATAATCCGGGATCTTGAAGCATTTAAAAACACGGATACTCATTAACCCATTTATGCCGAGTGGACTCTCCCATCCTTCTAAATTAAATCAATTTATTTCCAAAATAAAAGATGTCTGTTATATTTATTTCTATTTTTAGAACATTTCTCACAGAAATTCCTTAAAGCAAATAGCGTAGACCCTGATGAGACGCCGCATCATGCGGCGTCTCTTCTGGGTCTACGCTGTTTGCCTAGGCCTTTTTTTGTAGACGCTAGACATAGATGGGTTAAATTAATGACATGGAACATATAGTCGTAAAATTTGATTCTGTATATCAAAACAGTTGTAAAATCAGTTTTGGCACTTATAAAAAATAGCAGCGAACCCAAATGGTACGACCGCAACTGTAAAGAAGCCCGGAAAAATGTTCACAGTGCCAAATATTTATACAAGACAAAGAAATCTGAAGCGCATCGTCTTAATCTTAAAACACAAGTAAAATATACAAGGAAACAATGAAACAAGATAATAACATATTTAAAAAGAAAAATGCTAAAAAATTAAATCCTTGAAAAATTCAAACCCGTAGTTTTCTGAAAAACTATTTCAGGCAAAAAACGCAACACGGTTGAAGCAAATATTGCTTTGCTGGAAAAACATTTTCACACTGTAAATGGCAACGACACTGTTTTATTTTATTAACGATGAGCCACAGCCAGTTACCGTTTTTATAACAATTTACTTAATGTCGAGATAACATGCGAAGAAATCGAACATTGTATATATTTGTTAAAAAATAACAACGCATGCGGCATTGATAATATTCTAAATGAACACATTACATCATCCTTTCCAATAATGAAAGTTGTATATATTACACTATTAAAATTAGTATTTAGCTCTGGTATTGTACCTACTAGTAATTGGAAAATAGGGTTAATAAATCCAATTTATAAAAATAAATGTTCTGAAAAAGATCCTTCTAACTACAGACCAATCACTTAGTTGAGCTGCGTAAGTAAATTATTCACATTAGTCTTAACATACGTTTAGAAAAAATAATCTTGAAACATGGCCTTATTGGCAAGCATCAAGCGGATTTCCGTAAATATCTTTCAACAAATGACAATATGTTTGTCTTATACGCGCTTATCAATGTTCTCAGAACTCAAAAGAAACAATTGTTTTGTGCATGTATCGATTTAAAGGCTGCATTTGATACGATCAATAGGTCATTATTGTGTAATAAGTAAGGCCAGTACAGTATAAGTGGAAGTTCTTAAATATTGTTAAAAATATGTACAATAACGCTTAATCATGTATCACGTGTAATGGCGAAAGATCAAACTATTTCTCGTGTTAAGTTGGGGTAAGGCAAGGAGAAAATATCTCCCCAATTCTATTTTCATTCTTTTTGAATGTCCTACATTCATATTACGAAAATAATAGATATGTTGATGGATTAAAATTTCATACTCAGTCAAACGACAACGATATGATAAACTTTTCAAATTATTTATGTTGTTGTACGCCAACGACTTTGGTATGGTAGCAGAGCAAACAATCTTCAAAATTATTTATATGTGTATTCACAATATTGTGGCATATGGAAACTTCCTGTTAAAACGGTATAGTAAAACAAACATGTAAGTAAAGATATTTCAGTTAATTATGAATTTTACAATACAAATCAAGCCATTGGCACTGTTGAAAAGTTTTCCTCGGTATTTTTTTCCCCGACCAAACATATTTTGGCCGCATAGGCAACAAACGCTATGTACTGTCTTATTAATAAATGTAGTAATCTCGCTTCACAAACAGATATGAACATTGATCTATTTAACAAGATGATTTAACACATTCTTTTGTACGGTTGTTAATGTTGGGGATTTGGAAAAAAACTATGTATTAGAAACAGTTCAGAAGAAGTTTCTAAAAATTATATTAGGGGTTAAGGCCAGTACGGCATCATGTTTTATATGAGGAGAAACTGGAGCAACTTGATATTGAAACTAGAATGATTTCTTTTTTGGTCTAAATAGGTCCATTGTGTTTAAAATGATCACATCAAATTTACAGCATCTTATTTAATATACATATACATGCAACAGAAAACACTAAGGTTGACTGGATAGGGTTTACGAAACATATTTGTTAAATGCGGAATAATGAATATTTGGCAGTCTCATGATTTTCCTAATTGCACCTGGCTCATTCAAAGTACGAAACAAAAAAAAAACTATCAGATCTGTTTATTAATGAATGGTACTCAGATATACATAATCCTAGTAAATACAGTAATTATAGATTGCTTAAAGATACAGTTGGGTTCGAATCTTACATGGTTAAAACTCTAAAATACATGATACAAATACGTACAAGAAATAACAGGTTACCTGTCGAAACTGGGAGTTGGCATGGAATAGAATCGAACCAAAGACTGTGTTATTTATGTAACTCCAATAATCATATTGGCGATGCATTTAATAATTTACTTGAATTCAAATCGTTTATGCCCATCGTTTATGTCCACCGATTATCATTATAACAGTACATACAGTAAACTATGTATGTTTTTTAAAGAAATATTGAAACAGTTTTAATGTACAACATTTTTTTTCCTGTTTGTTTTTTAATACATTGAAAATTTGTCTGTTTTCCCCTATGTTCAAATGTTAAAATAGGTGTCGGGTGTGTTGTTTAAGTTGTAAGTATTCTCTCCCTTTGAATGAATTTTGTTTTATAATGTTTGCTGTATAAAATGTGGCCCCTTCAACTATGAAGGAATTTCATACAAAATGCTATTTAACTGTATATATATATATATATATATATATATATATATATATATCGCTTCTGATTTTACTTTATATACGCGTAAGTCGAATTAAATAACAATAGTAGTAATTAAATGTCTGACCTTGATAGTACGCACGTTAATCATGTTAATCATAAGTTCAGAAACTAAATACAATAACGCATTCGAGATGGTACCATTTTACAATGTTATTGTTCATTCTAATTTTCGCATCCTTCATAAGCATTTTACAAAACTAGCTATATCTTAAGCATTTAAGGTATGTGCATAATAACGACATTTGTACTAGTAATGTTTTTTTTTTTTTTTTTTTTTTTTTTTTTTTTTTTTTTTTTTTTT
>VMBQ01001434.1:143693-162832 GCA_007657795.1 Dreissena rostriformis | reverse complement strand
TCTTTCTTTTTTTTTTTTTTTTTTTTTTTTTTTTTTTTCGTTCATTATATACACATTTTCTAATAGACATGAATGTATAAGATACTGATAAATGAAGTTTTTTTCTGTTGTTAATATAATAATTGTTAAAAATAGCTAACAATACTCTACTAAAACCGCAAAACCAGTCTGCTTATAAGACAACGAAACCTTGTATGACTTATAGAGGAACCGGTAGCTCCTAACCAGACCCACAAGCAACACAAAAAGTTTTTATCAATGCCTTTCTGATGTATTTTTTCATTTAAAAATGAATCAAACAAACTTCATAATCGAAATATTGTAGGACATATTATGTTCATCCACCCTGAAACTGTTCTTCTGCAAAGAAAAGTGTGCATGTCTAACATCATCTGCGGTTGATACATCACACATTAGATTTCCCAAATCCTGGGCATATACATGAATAAAGGAGCCTTGTTCTGGGAAAACTGGACTTAATGCATTGCGTAAAGTGTCATTCCAGAAAAGCCTTGCAATCTGCACAGGCTAATCAGGTTCGACACTTTTCGCCTATACTTGATTCTAATTTAGAAGAGACTGCGTTCAAACTAAAAATTCCATAAAAGTGGAAAGTGTCGTCCTTGATTTGCCTGTGTTGACTGCACAGGCTAATCTTGGAAGACATTTTAAGAACATGCATTAAGCCCCATTGTCCACGATCAAATAATTTGTTTGTTCTGAAGCTTAAGAGCTACAGCCACTGTTCTTACCTGTGAAAGATTTTGGTTATCCCCCCTCGGAGACCGCATGTATTGTGGCACACTGTTCTTACCTGTGACAGAGTCGCATCTGCCCCCTCGGAGACCGCATGCATGGTGGCACACACGTCGTCAAGGACACACATGAGCCCAATAGGCTTCTTACTCTCGATGAGGTCACACACTATCTTGTTGTTGAAGTAGTCGATCGGGGTCCACTTGATTCCCTCTTGCACATACTCTTCCTGGAAACCATGGAAACCACAGACATTTAAGAAATTGAACAACTATAAAAATATGTATTATCTAGGGATGGAATGAATCCAGAAATCATATTAGAATATTCATGTTTCATAATTTGCATAAAATCAAATATTTGATTCATATATATTGTCATTTTGTCATGCATATACATAAATAGACTAACAAATCCCTAACAACGTTTTAGTTTAAAATCCCCTGACCTTTGATGTGTGAAAGATTTTTTAAGTTTTCATGTTTAAAACTTATTTATAGCTTTTGTGATCTACATAATTATGCAATGGACCCGAACAATTTGAACAACTTTGAAAGGTCACCTAAGGATCCGTTTAATTTTCATTAAAATCTGCCCAGTGGTTCAGGAGGAGAAGTCATAAGTAGTAAAAGCGACTGACAACTTGGTATCCTAATAGTTTCCCATGAGCACTATGTGCTTAGGTAAGCTAATAATTGGACCTTGGGGCATGGCAAAATTTTACCCCAGGTGTACATTTTTTAACAATGTTTGTGGAGAACCACAATACAATAATAAATACCAAATTTTAAACTTTTTAGCCTTGTGGTTTCCAGAAAAATATTTGTAATGATATTTTGCAATACAAGTCTTTTTTTAAATTTAAAAGGTGTGGCCAGTCATGACCCCAGGGCCAAGATTTACTGAAAGTTTTTAGAGGGTCAATAAACAATGTTACATAACAAATATAACACATCTGGATTTTGTAGTTTCAGAGTTGTATATTAATCCCCTTAGTACATAGGAACAATTATAATTTTACAGAAGTTCTAAGTCGAACAAGATGCTGCGTTAAATAAATGCTAACGCCCCTAATGGAAGCCTTGTCAGTATAGATTAATTTGCAAATTTAGAAATAAGGTCAATGTCAAAACTAGGACAAGTTCTGTAAGTGTGCTGAGTATTAAATGGAAGTATCAAAGTTTTAATTGAGTAGTGTTGATGTTAATCGATCAATAAATTTGGTTAAACGAAGCATTTTGACATTCTAAAATAGCCAAACGTCCATAAGTAGGTCAATGTCATGCTCAAAATAAGGTCAGGTGTTTTGAGAGAATTCATAGAGAACATCCATGCAAAGAGTCATTAATGTTTACCCTAGAACAGACTCTCAAACTAAACATAGCATACTTCAAATCAGGAAATAATCAAACATTTTCACTTATTCTTTAAGCTTATGTCAACCAAGCATGTTTCTAGTTGAGTGTTACCTGTTCTGCCTTGAGAGTGAGTTCAATGAATATCTGCTGTAACTTCTCATTGACATAGTTGATACAGAACTGCTCGAAACCGTTTTTCTGGAAAATCTCAAAGCCGTAAATGTCCAGAATACCTATGTTGATTTCTTCTGTATCTTTCCGCATGGCTTTATTCACCGACTAAAACAAGGGGAAAAGCAATTTAATCCTGGCACATGTAGCCTTAGAACAGCTTTGAATTATGCCACTACAAAAATATAAGTTAAGGTTATTTTTGTACATATAAACAATTTAAATGTACATTGTGAAAAACATATGATAAAGATTAAGTAAGTTTAAATAGAACAAGAGATGTGTTTGTCAGAAACACAAAGCCCCCTAATGCGCTGCTTTGATTTTTTTATAAAAAAATACCTTTGACCTTGAAGGATGACCTTGACCTTTCACCACTCAAAATGTGCAGCTCCATGAGATACACATGCATGCCAAATATGAAGTTGCTATCTTCCATATTGCAAAAGTTATGACAAAACTTTAATATTTATTAAAGTTTTGGACAGACAGACAGACAGAATGACAGACAGACGGGCCAAAAACAATATACCCCCCTTTTTTTAAAAAGGAGGCATAAAAATTATACTTCAACAAATATTTGGAAATATTTTAATGTGAACCAATAATGAAACATGGTATTGACATATCATATTAATTACTTTCAATTTTAAGAGCTCTCTCTTGCTCCTCCTGAAAATAATATAAACTGACAAGCAATCTGTTATTAGAATGAAAATTCCAATGTTCATAATATGCAGTTCCCAGTGGCCAAGTACACAACTCTTACCTCAACAAGAAAATCAAACATGCGTGAGTAGAGGGCCTTGGAGAGAGCGTCGCGGGTGAACTCTGCTTGCTCGACGTTGAGCGTGACCTCAATACTTTCTGACTTGCCACCCCACTTGCTGTCCATCTTACGACTAGTAATCTTTGACTGCAGCAGGTCTTGCCGAATGCCAAACAGGTATGCAGGGTATTCTAGAACTGTAAAAACAAGATGTGTTTGTGAAACACTATGTCCCCCTTTGAGCGATTTTGATCCATATATTTGACCTTTGACCTTGAAGGATGACCTTGACCTTTCACCACTCAAAATGTGCAGCTCCATGAGATACACTTGCACGCCAAATATGAAGTTGCTATGTTCAATATTGCAAAAGTAATGGCCAATGTTAAAGTTTGCACAAACCAACAAAGCAACAAACAAACCAACAAACAGACAGGACATAAAAATATATATATCTAGTCATCATCAAAATTATCAACAAAATGCAAAATGATCATCATAATTGGCAGCAGAACCATAATCATCCTCAGCAGCAGTATTAGCATCATTATTGTTTTTATTATAGTTTCCTTATAGTCGATACATTCATGTCTGTATTAAGTACTATTTGGCCATAAACAAGTGCTGGTCTTAGTAGAATTTATAAACAAACAAGGAAAAATACACTCGTCATAAAAAATGAACCCATATCTTGAAAGTTTGGTTAAGATTATGTGAAAAGTTATTTAAGTATCAGCCGCGTTTTGGCAAGTTATTGAACTTGGCCTCAATTTCATGTTGACAAACATTTGAATAAATTTTGTAGAAGATTCTATAAAAACTGTGAGAGCAGAAACGGCAATTGTTGTGTAATCAAAGGTCAATAACTCTGATGAGCCTGGTGTTAATTGGCTTTATATCCAACATGGCCTCCATTTGTGTCAATCAACATTAAAAGAAAGTTTGGTAAACATTCTNAGGGCCTTGGAGAGAGCGTCGCGGGTGAACTCTGCTTGCTCGACGTTGAGCGTGACCTCAATACTTTCTGACTTGCCACCCCACTTGCTGTCCATCTTACGACTAGTAATCTTTGACTGCAGCAGGTCTTGCCGAATGCCAAACAGGTATGCAGGGTATTCTAGAACTGTAAAAACAAGATGTGTTTGTAAAACACTATGTCCCCCTTTGAGCGATTTTGATCCATATATTTGACCTTTGACCTTGAAGGATGACCTTGACCTTGACCTTTCACCACTCAAAATGTGCAGCTCCATGAGATACACTTGCATGCCAAATATGAAGTTGCTATGTTCAATATTGCAAAAGTTATGGCCAATGTTAAAGTTTGACGCAAACCAACAAAGCAACAAACAAACCAACAAACAGACAGGGCAAAAACAATATGTCCCCCAGTATAGACTGGGGGACATAAAAATATATATATCTAGTCATCATCACAATCATCAACAAAATGCAAAATGATCATCATAATTGGCAGCAGAACCATAATCATCATCAGCAGCAGTATTAGCATCATTATTGTTTTTATTATATTTTCCTTATAGTCGATACATTCATGTCCTATTAAGTACTATTTGTCCATAAAAAGTGCTGGTCTTCGTAGAATTTATAAACAAACAAGGAAAAAGAGGCTCGTCATTAAAAATGGACCTATATCTTGAAAGTTTGGTTAAGATTATGTGAAAAGTTATTTAAGTATCAGCCGCGTTTTGGCAAGTTATTGAAATTGGCCTCAATTTCATGTTGACAAACATTTGAATAAATTTTGTAGAAGATTCTTTGAAAACTGTGAGAGCAGAAACGGCAATTGTTGTGTAATCAAAGGTCACTAACTCTGATGAGCCTGGTGTTAATTGGCTTTATATCGAACTTGGCCTCCATTTGTGTCAATCAACATTAAAAGAAAGTTTGGTAGACATTCTACGAAAACACTACCACTTATAGAACGGAAAGCTGACCCCCAAACTGCCTGCCCGTCCATCTATCAAGGGTGTTCCCATAATATGTCCCGTCAAAAGACGGACTTATAAAAACAATTTTAACAGTATATTCTGCAAAGTATTTACTTTACCCGTTAAGGGATACAGCAATTATAGTACATCATGTCTGGAGGTCACATATCAACCAGGTATTGCTTAAATTGTATGAATGGATTTTTTTTAAATACATGCAAACAAATCACCTACATTGTGAACCGTGTCCTGTAATGGAAAACGAGTTATGTAACCTAATGCATGTTAATAAAACAAACTTCAACTAGAACAAACTAGAGCTTTGTCACAGACATGACGTATACTCCCACATGCTGCATTGACACAGAATATTTTGCATGCTGTCTTCACAAAACAAGAGAAGCTAATTTATGGCGATTTTTAAGAATTATTATGCCATTATCATTTATGGAAATTTTGACCTTTGAACTCTTAAATTCTTTCGCATGACACGCCGTCCAATGACTGTGAACACATTTAATGTACAGAGTCATTTTAAAACCTCACAATGAATGACATAGTTATGGCCAGGACAAGCTCATTTATGGCCATTTTTGACTTTTGAACTCCAAGTGTGACCTTTACCTTAGAGATATTGACGTTATTCTTTCGCATGACACACCGTGCAATGATTATGAACAAATGTACCAAGTAATTTTAAAATCTCACAATGAATGACATAGTAATGGCCTTGACAAGTTCATTTATGGCCATTTTTGACCTTTGAACTCAAAGTGTGACCTTGACCTTGGAGATATCTACGTAATTCTTTCGCATGAGACACCGTCCAATGATTGTGAACAAATGTACCAAGTAATTTTAAAATCTCACAATGAATGACATAGTTATGGCCAGGACAAGATCTTTGAACTCAAAGTGTGACCTTGACGTTGCAGATATTGACGTAATTCTTTCGCATGACACACCGTCCAATGATGGAGAACAAATGTGCCAAATGATTTCAAAGTCTCACAATAAATGACAAAGTTATGGCCCTGAGACAAGCTCATTTATGGGCATTTTGACCTTTGAACGACATACTTTTTTCGCATGACACACCGTCCCATCATCGACTCCCATGATGGTGAACACATTTACCAAGTTATTTTAAAATCTAACGATAAATGACATAATTATGGTCCCGACAAACTTTCGTGACAAACAGACAGACCGACAAAGTGACTCCTATATAGCCCCCATTACCAATGGTAATGGGGGTATAATAAGATTTAATAAGCTGAAACATATTAAAATATTTCTGTTAACAATCAAAACCTTACATCCAGGGTCAGCAATGGCGGCATAGTTGCCATTCTCCACGAAAGAGATGTTGCCAAGGTGAAGGATGCCTGACACGACAGACAGGACATCCTCCCGAGTGACATCATCCAGCCCTATCACTTGCATGGCGTGCTAAAACATGGAAATGTACGGAGTGAGACAATAGGTAGCTATGCAGTACACCCATGGGCATTTGTCCGGAAAAATCGATTGCATGGTGTGCTTAAACATGGAAAACTACGGAGTGAGACAACATGTATCATATGAAGTTAAGGATTCGTTGTAGCTTAACATGAACTTGCTTCTTCTAGTACAAAAGAGACAGAATTCTGATTAATTGCAAGTAAGAGTTAGAGCCCTTGGTCAGTTATCATCCCATAATGACCTGTAATGACATGGCCATTTTATTGACATAATCGCTCAATTCAACTCAATACATCCATGCAAAGCTTAGCTATTTTTGTATGTGTATTTTTAATGAGTATGAAGTGTTGTTCCACCTACCAGTGTATCTCTAAACTCCTTGACATCATCCACCCCATCCACCGTGTAAGCACCACTCTGGTTGAGGTAGGAGTAGTAGTCTGGTGTGGAGATACCATACTGCTCTGTAAACAAATACCATTATTCTTAGACCAACTCTCTTGAAAAATGGGACAATAACCACTATTAATATTAATTGTGTACTTTGACAAACAAAACTTGCTGCCATGTAATCAAATAAATATGCTGGCCAAATTACTAAGATAATACTATTTTAGTGGGGGATTGATGCCTATTTGAGTGTTTTTCTGGGAAAACTGGGCTTAATGCATGTGGGTAAAGTGTGGCCCAGATTAGCCTGTGCAGTCTGCAAAGGCTAAGCAGGGATGACACTTTTCGCATAGACAGGATTTTCAATTAGAAAAGACTTACTTAAAAAGCAAAATTCAATAAAAGCAGGACGTATTGTCCCAGATTAGACTGTGCACTGCACAGGCTAATCAGGTATGCTAATTAACGCACATGTATTTAAAAAAAACGTTTTCTCAGAGAAAGGCACACACATTTACCAAAATACTATAAGAAAATATTTTATCAGGGAATTAAGGATCATTTATTTCAAATTTATTTAATTTTCCATCACTAACAATTAATGTTGAAGACTTTGAAGTGTGACTTTTTTTACCTTTTTGAGACTTGTCAGCACCAGAGCACAGTTGATAAAAGATGTGGAAATTTCTTTCTTCTTGGTTCTGACTACATACTCGGGACTTTATGAAAAAATAAATAAAAATGAAAACATTATGTACAAATATTCCCATACAAACAAAACACACATTTAAAACCCCAGTCAAATTTTTCGGTATGCATAATTATTAGAAACAAGAGCACCGCATAGCGGGTGCCAACGCTCGGCTGTGGGTGCTTGGATTTTGTTTATTTGACCTTTGACCTTGAAGGATGAAATTGACCATTTCACCGCTTGAAATGTGCAGGTCCATGAGATACACATGAAAAACAATATTTAAAAAATTGACCTTTGACCTTGAAGGATGACCTTGACCTTGACCTTTCACCACTCAAAATGTGCAGCTCCATGGGATACACATGCATGCCCAATATCAAATTGCTATCTTCAAGATTGCAAAAGTTATGGCTTATTTTAAAGTTTTCGGACGCCGCGGACTATGACAATACCTCGGGTTTTCTTCGAAAACAACCGAGCTAAAAATGATGCATTTTTACCAAGGATCAAAATTGTATTTTCTGCCAGTGTGAGACCTATTTGTTTTGAAAAAGACGAATGGAATGACTGGTATTTGGGCCCACCGTTTTTCTTCTTTAAGTCACTGTAGCTAAGTGCAAAATTCCCCTGAAGTCTTGTTTTGGCCCAATATTAAGTGTGCTTTTGAACATAAAATAGAAAACTAACAAAGAAAAAATACTGAAGAAAGAGTTATTTTATGTTTTGTGATTTGTCTTAAATGATATAAATATTGATGAATTATATTTAAACTATATTTAACTTTGTCAAAAAGGCCTGAAAAGTCCAGGGTCACTCACCTTAGAACAAAGGAACGGAACTGTTCTGTGCAGCTTTTGGGTTGATTTTGTAGCCATTTTAGAAATCAGCCAAGATATCATTTGAACACATTTTCTGAGCAAGTTTCATGATAGGCAAAAAATATAACTTTTGAGTGTTCACATCGTGACACCTATAGCCACAATTTCAGAAGGAAAACTGAATAGCTGAATACCAAATATCTGTAGAAGGGAAGGGAAGTATAAGGGAAACAAGTCACTCAGAGGGTGAAGAAAATTTTGACCACATGGGCTATATTTGAACCAACTTGGGGGACCACCATATAATGATATATAACAAAAACCAACCCTTTTTGCCTTGGGGTTTTCACTTTATCCATATAAGAGAAACAATAAACTCCCAGAGAGGGGACAGTTTTGACTCCAGGGGCATAATTTAAAAAAATAATTGGTAGAGGACACCTATTCAATGAAACATTCCAAGTACCCAACTGCTGGGCCATGCAGTTTCAGGAGATCATTTTTTTAAGTGTTCACATTATATATATAAGCGAAACAAGAAACCCAATGAGAGAGGCCAGTTTTGACCCCAGGGGTATGATTTGAGCAAACTTGATAAAACACCAAATCTCAGGGCCTCAGGGTTTAAGAAGAGATGATTTTCACTATATACATACAAGTTGGGAGGGGATGGGGGCTATTTCGACCCAAGGGGCATAATTTGAACAAACTTGGTAAAAGACCACAATGCGATGTTACATGCCAATAACTAAACCTTTCGGCTTTGGGGTTTCAGAGGAGAATATTTAAACGTTTTAACATTTATTTTGCAACATTATTAATGTGGCAAAGTTATAAAGGACACCAAAAGTAACGCATGTGGAAGCGAAAATGAAAATGAGAGTCAATTAAAGTGGTGTGAAACACTGAGAGTGATTAACACAGATGAAATTTCTCTGCGCACACAATTGATATGAGAATTACCTGAAATGGAGAGACTGTTTAGGTAAGTTTATGTTGATGGTGTATGTTTTGTTAACTTAAATGGAAAAGTGTGTTATTTAAATTGTATATAGTTTAGATAAAATATTCACCTAATTTACAAGTAAAAAAAATGATGTTTTTCTATTTTGTTCTTCTAGACCTCATGCACAAAGTGCAAAGAAGTAGAGGGCCACCATATGCTGCCAAATATTACACCTCTGGGCCTTGTTGTTGTAGAGATTAAAACAAAAAATGCTATATAAGTCTTTATAAATCATGTGAACCCTTGGGCGTGGCCATTTTTTATCTCATGGGCATGATTTGCACGAACTTAGTAGAGGATTGCTACTAGATGATGTTACACACCAAATATTAGACCCCTGTCCTTTGTGGTTTCAGAGAAGATTTGTGAAGTTTTCATTTTAAGAATCTATTTTAGCTCTGGACACCTTCATATGTAATGCACCAGAATGATTTTAACAACTTCTAAAGAGGGTAATACAAGGATCATACCTGTGAATATTTGTTAAAATCTGTTTAGGGATTTAGGAGGAGAAGTTGTTAGACGAAATAGTTTACACACGCATGCACTTACAGACAACACGTAATCTTAAAGCTCCCCATGAGCACTATCTGCTAAATTAAGCCAAACAACGCAGTACAAACATACTTCAGTACAATAACTGATAACTTTGGTGGATGCAACATTTTTGGATGCACATAATTTTTATAAAAACATGAGCGCTGTAGTTCAAGCCTCGGACCTATTGATTTTCCTAAAAAAATATCACCCATGTTCTTAATTTTAAAAATGCAATGCTAAACCCATGTGAATAAGCCATCTCTTTTAAGACATTGCCAAAATGAAACGATTGACCATTGAATACCTTTTCCAAGAGAAAGTTCGATATTTTGCCACCATCCGGCTCACCGCCCCGGCTAAACTGTATCTCTACATACTTGCCCTGCAACACAATCAGGGGTCCTATGTAGTAAACATTGAAAGACATATTTTCATTGCAAGCACAAATAAAGCCAACATTCAATTGAATGAAAATGCGAATATTGGAATACCAATTTTTGTATTTGATGCAATGCCTACTAATCATTGTTAATAATTTTAAAAATCTCATGAATCAAAGTGTTTTGACCCATATTTGTTAATAATAATGTAAACAGTGAAAACAATTAAAGTACACTTATTAAGTCAATTCCAAATAAATCATTACAAAATGTTTACAGATCCTTAAGTCTGACTGGCTGATTCACCACCTATGTGTTAAGTATATGTTCGATAGTTAAGATCATTACTTACAAATCTACTGGAATTGTTATTTCTGACCGTCTTTGCATTTCCGAACGCTTCGAGCAGTGGATTGGATTCCAGAATGACGTCTTTCACTTTCTGAAAGAAAAAAAATAATCTAGTAAGGCCACTTTTTTTATTATTTGTTTTACTAAAATTGACACTGAAAATTTTGGCTGGGCGGTCGACGAACAAATAAAGACAACTATAATTTTTCATCAGTTGTAATTTTCCATGCTTTCCATTGCGAAGCAATTATGCTCCTGAATATTCATATGATATGTGCATATATATTTATATGGATACATATATTCGTATATAACTGAATACTTGTATTTCATATCAATTTGTTATCTGGATAGGTTTCCATTCCTTATCTTTCAGTGTTTCTAAATTATGAACTCAATGCATCACAAAAACATGAATGTTGATTTGTTTGCCGAACCAAATTTCAAAACAAAAAGTTAAATTTGTTGTTGTGATCTTCAGTTCACTGATCCTTCACTGTTTTAACATATATGAGCCGCATTCTGAGAAGACCCAGTATCCCTACTGGATACAAAACTGAATATGTATTCAAATAATTTCAAATATGAATTGTATTGTTCAAAATCATTTTTCCCAAGCTAAATGAAACAATGATAGCATTTTTCAATGGGCCACTTGGGCTTTCATAGATTTGACTCAATTTTAGTGTGGAAATTCATATAGTCAATATAAAGATTTTTTTTTTTTCCATCCCCATTAAAATTGAAATTCAGTTTTAAATCATGATGATTTAAGAGTAATTAACCGAAATAATGATAATTTTTCTTTGATTGCTGAAGTCCAAAATGAAGTTCAAATCAATAATTCATGAAAGGTGTTATTTCCTTGCGCAATTTTACATTAAATCACATTATTATTAAATGATCATGAAAATGAAATACAAAATCATGCACAATTATGTGTGTTTAAAGCAATTCATTCTTCTGTGAAGTTCTCACTCACCTGTACCATAGGCCCGCCCCCTGATACCTTGGAAACATAACTCATGATATACTTGGCAGCAACAGTCTTCCCTGCACCACTCTCACCGCTGCAATGGAAGAAATCACTTGGTTAACCCTTTTAGCGCTGGAACCGGATTTTGAAGGCCTTTGCAAACAGTTTGGATCCAGATGAGACGCCACAGAACGTGACGTCTCATCAGGATCCAAACTGTTTGCTATTCTGATAGTATTCTTTAAAAAAAATCAAAGAAAATGCTAATTTTAGAAATTTAGCAGACGACATTTTAGCAGATGACAACTTTCCCAGCATGCAAAGGGTTAAATATACTATGAGCCGTGTCATGCTAAAATGGGTCATATGGGTCATATGCGTCCAGCGTAGCTCCAGACCAGCAGGCACATCTGCACAGTCTGGTCAGGAGCAACCCTGTCTACTAAAGAGTCACGCAAGGTTTTAGCCGGCAGGGTAGCTCCTGACCAGACTGCGTGGATGAGCAGGCTGGTCTGGAGCTACACTGGCAGCCAATGGCATAAGACCCATTTCTGCATGACACGGGATGAATGTTGTTTTGATTTGGATCAAATGACAACATGCAAGGAGAACATACGTTTACACCCTCTAGGAAATATAAAGGGACACGCAATCAATCTATTGATTTGGAGAGTTGAGTGTAAATTTATTGCACTTGCTCATTATTTCTCTATGAGATACAAAAGCTTCATGCTCAACACTAAGCTAGCATCGTCGTAAAATGCTGTATCTCTATATTTCTCTATTTTGCCAATGCAGTTACAGAATTGTTATCATTCGGTATATTAAGCAGGAAATTACTCCATCATTTTATTGTCTGTTGGAAATGGTCAAAGAAGGTAAAAACCCTATTGCTTTGTACCCGTAAAATACGGTAATGGCAAAACAAAGCAAACAGTGCTGCATATTTTTAATAAATTGAGCCTCGCTATGGGAAAACTTGGTTTTTATGCAGAGGCTAATCAGGGACGAAACTTTCTGCATAAACTTGAATTACGTTTGAAAGAGACTTCCTTTAAACGAAAAATTCCATAAAATCGATAAGTGTCCTCCCTGATTAGCCTGTGTGGACTGCACAAGCTTATCTGGGATGACACTTTACCCATATGTATTCAGCCCAGTTTTGTCAGAACAAGGAACAATTTGTAGCTGGAGTACAAACCTGATAATGACACACTGCTTCTCCATGTCAATCATCATGTTTCTATACATGTTGTCTGTGAGTGCATACACATGGGGAGGGTTTTCATACTGGGCCTGAAGAAGATTTACACAGTCAAGCAAGTAATGAAGTATACAAATTATATTCAACAAAGATTACATAGTACCAAGTATTGAACAAGACCAGGTATTATCAAATATAGACGTCATCTGGCTATTTTTTATTATGAAAAAAAATCACACACTATTCCCTATTGTGTAGATGAACTGAAATAAAGCATAAACTGTCTGTAAGTTGTCTATTTTTAATTTTTATGAAATATTATGTTAGAACACTGTAATGCATTTTGTTTATGAATTGTATGTCGTTTCATAGAAATTTGATTTTTTTGAAGATCATGTATAAAATTATATTATGCCAAACACTACAGTGGGTTACGTTGATCGGGTGTGCGAAGTTGAACATTAATCTGCCACTCTACAAGGTTGTATGAATCCAAGATGGCATGAGAAATTTCATACAAACGAAACCAAATTTGAAGAAAAACCAGTAGTTTGATGGAAAAACTTTTTTTCAAGATGCCAGCTGGAAATTTTGTTTGTTATTGTGGGGGAAATTATATACACTACAATTTCTTGAAGTGTAAGAGGTTTAATTTAAATTGAACAAACATTGAAAAAGAAGCTTAAAAAGACTAAAAGACCAAGCAACATGGTGACTCTAGTATAACCCTGTCAAACTTTGTTTGTAGGGGGTATACAAAATCATTATTTATTGTCATTCTACTGAAGAGATAACGGTCTTCTATTTCTACCACTTCAAAAATCGAATTGTGTCAATAAGTTTTCTTCTTTCAAAGAAAAAGTTTCAAATCATTTACTGTGAGTCATCCAGTATGCTCATGCTTTTAAACAAATACAAAATGAAGTGTTTCATTGACAACAGTTTGTTAGATTATTCTTCCTGTTATTCTTCCTGTTACTGACATGACATGATGGCTTTCCAGCGTAACTATAGCCAGGATCATGTACCTCTGTATAGTAATATGTTTCCTTAATAAGTTCTAAAGGTACTGGTTTTAAAGAATATGTATGAGCCTCGCTCTGCGAAAAGGGGGTTTAATGCATGTGTGTAAAGTGTCATCCCAGATTAGCCTGTGCAGTAAGCACAGGCCAATCAGGGACGACACTTTCCGTCTTAACTAGATTTTTGCTAAGCAACGAAAAATATCATAAATAGACGAAAGTGTCCTCCCTTATTAGCCTGTGCAGACTGCACTGGCTGATCTGGGATGCCACTTTACGCACATGCATTAAACCCCTTTTTCACAGAGAGCGGCCCACATATAAATGAAATGGATATGAATATGTTGGGCATTCTGGTAATTAAATGCCTATCGTTCATGTTTCAGTAGTTAAATGATTTGGTTTTCAGCAGTGGATTTGTTTTTGCATTACTCTTGTTGGCTTTAGGTGTTGGATATTATTTTTTGCTATATAAGGAAATGCAAACAATAAAAAAAAAAGTTTTAAATAGAAATTTTAACTTAAAAAAAATAATTACTTAATAATATGCAAAATTGCCCACTCATATTTCATTCAATAAGAATCCAGTTCTGTGATAAAGGATGATTTTATAATGTTACCGTAATTTAATTATCATCCTTGTCTTGTTCAAACAGTATTTATAGCCTGGTACATGCATTGCTGAAAGTATTTTCTATTTTAAATGTTATGTCAATAACCACGCATATATGTGCCTAGAGAATAAATCAGTTAACATACACTTATTTTCCTTAAAATAAGATGAATCTTCATCATTAGAATCTCGCTCTGAGAAAACAGGGCTTAATGCAGAGATTTATCGGGAACAAAACTTTCAGATTTAATGGATTTTGTTTGTTCAAAGGGAGTCCCTACTTAACGAAAATCCAGTCTCTGTGGAAAGTGTTGTCCCTGATTAGCCTGTGCAGAAAGCACATTTTGATGTGCATTTTCAAATAGTGTCTGTTCTCAAGATTGTCAGTTGAAAAGTTTGAATTCTAGCCCGGCCACTAAACATTTTTAAGGATTGGTCATAAAACAATGTAAGCGGCCATTCTCTCCACAATTATCTTTGATTTAAATAGGACAGCTGTACTTTTGGCTAACTCAGGAAATGTGAACATTTAATAAGCGTTGACTTAAAGATAGTAAACAGCTAAAAATGAGACTCGCTCCTGGAAAACAGGGCTTAATGCATATGCGTAAAATGTTGTCCCAGATTAGCCTGTGCAGTCCAAACAGGCTTATCAGCGACGACACTTATCTGGGAGGACACTTTACGCACATGCATTAAGCCCCATTTTCTCAGAACATGGCACAAATCCAGACAACACTGGTGACAAGTACTCACTGCCCCTTGATACTGGTCCACCTCTTTCTCACTGTAGATGTTCAGGGCCTTGAATGGGTTCACAGACACCAGCACGGGACCAATATACGTCTGAATTGGCGTTAAGTTACATACCCACATTATAATAACATTTCTTGCTTCGATAAATATGTTAACATGATATCTGCTGCGTAATTAAAACAGAAAAAAGGACATTTAAGAAAATACACAAGTGGAGCAATGTTAGACAAAAACAGGTCAATGAAATTTAGACTTTGAAAATGATTGGTCATTTGAATCTAGACTGTCATATTGGTAAAGCAGTAAGCTTGAAATGGTCTTCTTGAGTATTTGTATATCAACAGTGAACAAAACATTTACAATTTGGTAAAAGAAAAAGGAGAAAATTAGATGCTGGTGTGTTGCCAAGGATACATAGATGCAGTCCTCCATGAACCTCTTTTTCAGGTTATCCACAATGCCTGACTCTGAGATCTTCTGCAGCAGCACCATGTCATCAACCCCACTTGTCTTGACATTGTGGCTCTGCCAGTGGTACGGCTAAAACACAAGGTTAACTTGTTGACAGCAGGGGCTAAATCTTGTAATCAATGTCCTGTCAGTTATTAAAATTGCTACTTTTGGAGCTTGTCAATAAAGAAGTTAATGCAGTTAGTATATTTCGTAAGTTTTATTCAGGTCTGTATCTGCTTCGAAATATGCAAAAATGTGAAGCTGAATATTATTGTAACTATAAAAATATGCAAAAATGCGAAGCTGAATATTGTTTTCATAAAAATAGCCCTCCTGAAAAGTTGTGGTTTTTGTAAGTTCGGCATTTTTAATCATGGGGGACCACCGATATATGCACAGTGCATGATGCAATCACTTTACCAAGCATGGTTTAAAACAACTTAACAGTTGAAAAAAGAAGACTCGAGGTTTGTCACAAATCATCAAGGAATAAATGGATCACTGGGCATTACAAAAGTGTTTTGCACATCTACACTTCATAGTTAAAGTTGGGATTTAATCATTAAGGAAATGTGAAACAAACACTTTACAACATTTCATTTGGACTGGCTGATCAACCCACAAATCAACCCACAAAGTTTAAGTGTCTCAAATACACTCCCTCTCAAACTAAGCTTGCAGGGGTATAATTATAATTCAAGTATTTGTCTGTCAAATGTATTAAATCATATAGACACTTCCCTGACCTTTCAATTGAAGTTATGTACAAAATACATACTCAGATTGTTTTATGACTTAAAATGTATGGACTTACTCTTTCTTGGTCATTAAAATGGGTCTGTATTTAATCATGATTGTTGACCTCTAGTTATATAGACTTATCATATTTAAAAAACACACAGGTTATTTTTTTAACAATGTGAAAGTGGTATGGAAAAAGTTACTTGTACACATGTTTATTAAAAATGTTGACAGAGTTTCATGTCAATTTATCAATTTTGGCGATTCATGCACATTTGTATGGCTGTTGTCAAGGGAAGTTCTTGTCGTAATGCCAGTATTTGGACACATATTATCCTGCTGTATGGTACCGATGCCGTTAAAGAAATGTTGCGTTGGGCAAGATAACTGGGCTTAAGGTTGCATTCGTATTGGGCTTAAAAATGACTAGCTCAGTTAAAACAGTTACATTTTATGTCTTATATATTTACATTGAAATCAGCAGTGAGATTATTGAAACTATTTTTTTTTACAAAAGAATTATCAATTGACATTAACTTTGTCAAAAAAGTCATGTTAAACTCATGGATTTTCAAATGTTATAAGTATATACACACCACCATGTGAAAGGGGGGTCTTCAACACCTTTACAGTGATTATCATTAAGAATAAGAATTGAATTTATATCCAAAAAGGTTCAAACTAACCATGAATACCTAATGAAGTTTAGGAAAGAGATATTTCCTTGCAGACAAATATTTTGCAATAAACTCATGTGTTCACAGGAGAACAATTCCACACCCCTATTGGCAAATAAATATCAGAACTAAAGTAAAACTTGAAAGAACATTGCGCCCAGAAGGGCTCAAACCCACGACCTAAACACTACCAACTAAGCTAAAAGAGACCTTACCAACGCACACTTCAATTCTCTTCCCTGAAAGGGCAAATAACAGGCACTCCTGCATTTTATTTCTGACACCATTTAAGTAAACCTTTGAGAAAAGGTGTGCTTGGTGCGTGGTTTGAACCAACAACCGCCCCAACACTAGAATGTCACTTTACCAACTTACAGCTTACTGGAGGGCTGGTTCTTACCCATGTGCACTACAGAACCGATAGGGTTTTGTTGGTTATGTATGCTGTACTTCCGAGGGGTACTTCTAAGAACCATTTTATGAAAGTAGGGACAGTTTTTATGAAAGTTCCGACATATTTTTTAAAAGGTCTGATATAGCAATTTTTGTAAACAATATTACAAAAATTTGATAAATTAAATTAAAATAATATTAATAAAATGTAGTTTTGAAACATACTTTGTACTTTATTGATACTAAGTAAAGGTCCAAAAAAATATGGTTTGTTTTAATTGACCAACCCTATATTTAAACTGCCGACTAAAAAGTGGTTATGTATGAAAGTAAGAATGATTATTTATCACATGCCATACCCTGTATCCCATGTTATATAACCATTACATATATTTTTATATTACACCTGTGTAATATACTTTTTAAGCATTTTCATTGGCAAAGTTTTCGTTTATTGACCAATCGCATTTTGTTATTTTGCTGGGATTACGTTGCAACGTCAAATGATGTCAAGAAATGTAAACAACATTCGGGATTTATCATCATGTTTGCGTAAATATTTATTTAATTTGCTCATTTAAAAGCATGTGATAAAAAAGATCTGACACTCGTTGTCATATCATACCATATTTTATTAAACCCGTCCAGGAAGTTCGTTAGTAAGCTCGCCAAAGGCTCGCTTACTAACAAAATTCCTGAACTCGTTTAATAAAATATGGTATGATATGACAACTCATGACAGATCCTATATATATTAAATTATACTTGGAATCAACATTATCTCTACATCAAAAACAGTTTAGGTACCAGGCCTTTTTCTGTCTATTTTGGGGAAAAGTACCTAGCAAAATTGGGATTTTTCGAGTTGCGAAATCTTCCAAATTGGGAAGAATTTTCATCGACCAAAGCATTATTTATGGATTTTTTTCCAGCCATTTTGGATAAAAATCATATAAATTATGGTTATATATTTTGTATGTTGTTTAAAAAATAAAATTGTGATATAGAGTCTAATAATCATAAGTCATAAGACACTTTCTTTAAAAAAAAAATTTTTTTTTTTTAAATTGGGGATATTTTTTTGAGAATTGGGAAAAAATATGCATATTTGGCATTGGGAATGGGTCCGCCTATCAGACCCGTGAGATAGGCAGAAAAAGGCCTGGATAAATAGTATCTTTAGCGCTGTTCAGATAGATCAGGAAGATTTTTTAGATCGATCAGTATTAATCTGCGACTTGTTACTGTACTTACTGTATACACATTTATCACATGCCATACCCTGTTTCCCATGTAATATAACCATTACATATATTTTTATATAACACATGCGTAATATACTTTTTAAGCGTTTTCATTGGCTTAGTTTTCGTTTATTGACCAATCGCATTTTGTTATTTTGCTAAAATGACGTTACAACGTCAAATGACGTCACAAAATGTAAACAACATTCGGGATTTATCATCATGTTTGCGTAAATATTTATTTAATTTGCTCATTTAAAAGCATGTGATAAAAAGTATCTGACACTCGTTGTCATATCATACCATATTTTATTAAACTCGTCCAGGAAATTCGTTAGTTAGCTCGCCAAAGGCTCGCTTACTAACAAAATTCCTGAACTCGTTTAATAAAATATGGTATGATATGACAAC
>VMBQ01001434.1:116061-142199 GCA_007657795.1 Dreissena rostriformis | reverse complement strand
TTTTTGCTTCTTCTTCTTACTATTTCCAATTTCATTTCTTACTGTTTTGCGCATATTGCACACTTATTTTTTTTTGTTCGAACTCAGTGAAAAAACTTAGTTGTTTTTAACCTCCAGTTCAAGGGAGATAACATGAGACTTACTTATACAAGGATTTATATTGGATGAAACAAACTCGAAATATAGTTTACAAACAGGTAAATTTCGATATATTTTGCTAAATATATACTATTTAGACAACGTTCTTTCATAATAGTCACAAATATTAGTGTATTTAAATTCAGGAGTGATGCGACCGAAATTCGTGTCGGAACTCTCGCTATTAAAAAGATAGAGTGGACTATTGACGCCAAGAGTCTGCCAAAGCAAAAATCATCAAAAGACTCTAAGGCGGCAATTTATATTGACTACATCGGGAAATGAAAGTCAATTGCGGAAGTACCTTTACCAAATAAACTTACCATTTTCCTGATCTGAAGAGTTTGTTAATCTATGGTAAGTTTATATGTAAATTTTTCTAAACCGGTATTGTCAACTGTCACGATGCATCGCTTTTAAATTTTGCACCAGTCATTTAATGTAATTGTGTAATTGTTGCTTTTTTTGCAACAGTAAAGAATAATAAACAGGAAATACAACCTGGAGCATGCGCATTGCGAATTGCACAGGTAGAAGGTCAGAGAGCACTAACAACGCCAAACTCCTTGCAGCGCTTATCTCCCCCACGGCTACAGGCGATTTGATATCGAACGTTTTGAGAACAATCAAAGACACATTCCCATTCGACGATTTAACCGACCACACTCTTTGTTAAAAGTGTTCTTTAGATACATAAAACGTCAATTCGCAATTTGCTTTAATTACATTAACGCAACTAACTATAAAATTAAACTTTTGATACAATCTTAGTAGCAAAATCATTATATAAATTGTCATGACGAAGTTGTTTGATACGCGAACGACCACCCTCTAAACTTGTATGCGAAAGACCACACATTGCGAGCATCAATTGGAAACAAATCAAATAAACAATAAACACTGTTCGTTTTAGATAGAGCGGTTGATTCCACTTATATTGTGATACGCGGTTCCTGTAAACCAGTCGCCACTGCGCCATCATGCAATAAACCAGGAATAGACAGCTGGGGACTACAATTTACGGAATACCGTTAGGGCCATCGTGCTAACACATTAACATCCAGAGGGCGACAATGCAATAGTGCGATAGTACGATGGCGACAATGCGATAGTACGATGGCGACAATGCGATAGTACGATGGCGACAATGCGACTACGCGAAAGTACGATGGCGACAATGCGATAGTCATCGTACTGTCGTCATCGAATTATCGCATTGTCGCCATCGTACTATCGCACTGTCGCCATCGTATTGTCGCACTGTCGCATTGTCGTCATCGTACTGTCGCATTGTCGCCATCGTACTATCGCACTGTCGCCATCGTATTCTCGCACTGTCGTCATCGTATTATCGCACTATCGTACTATCGCATTGTCGACGATCGCCTCCGGTACACAAACTATTCTTATTGCAGAAACAAAATAAATGACTTTATAAAGATGTACTTTGAAAGAGGTTACAGTTATAATGAAATAAAATTATTATTAAGTTATAGAATGGGTATTGATGTAAGGTATGCCGAACTGTAAAGTATTTTTAAAAGTGTCTCCATCTAGGAAAAAAATACGATGTGCGCATGTGTACCGGTAGGCGATAGACGACAATGCGACAGTAAGACGACGACAATGCGACAGTGCGACAATACGATGGCGACAGTGCGATAGTACGATGGTGACAATGCGATAATACGATAACGACAGTACGATAACGCAATAGTACGATGTCGACAATGCCATGATACGATGGCGACAGTATACAGTTATTTCATGGATGCTTGGTGAACAGTCAAAACTGTTGTTCCAAGGAATCAGGGATGACTTTGGAACTGTTGCCCGAGGCCGATAGGTCGAGGGCAACAGTTCAAAATGTCAGCCCTGATACAGAGGGAGAACAGTTTTGACTGTTCATCAAGCATCCATGAAATAACTGTTTTATTTCCTGATCAAATTTCAAACATAGAGCGAGCGGGCAACAGTTCAAACTATTGACCGGTCAACAGTTCGTAATATTCAGCGGTAACAGTTTAAAATATTGCAACATTACTTTTTCGATGAGGAAATAGCAACAAAAAAAAATATATCATTTATATAAGGCATCAGGTAATAATACGATATGACTGTCGCATTGTCGCCATCGTACTATCGCGTTGTCGTACTGTCGTCATCGTGTTATCGCATTGTCGCCATCGTACTATCGCACTGTCGCCATCGTATTGTCGCACTGTCGCATTGTCGTCATCGTACTGTCGCATTGTTGCCATCGCATTGTCGCCATCGTACTATCGCATTGTCGCCATCGTACTGTTGCATTTTCGCCATCGTACTATCGCACTATGGCATTGTCGCCCATTGGATTTTAATGTGTAACCACGATGGCCTTTACGGTATTCCGTAACAATTACTGTTCTTAAAATCTGATTCTGTTAGTCAAAGGGACATTTATTTGTTCGCAAATAGCGAGATAAATATACGAGTATTAACTTCCGAATAATGTTTATTTTACTGCTCATTTGTTTTGATATGTAAATGACCAACCAGTCGAAATGCTACGGAGAACTGGAAACATTAATGAACATATTTAATGTGATCACAGTTTAAATGAGTAATAAATTATTAATAAACGTATGATTTTCAGCGTATAACTCGTTTAATCCATATATAGTAGTATTTACAAAGGCGAATTATTGGATTATATCAAAATATTCCTCTCGCAGTTAATTTGAATATTGTTTAACTTTTGTATATCGTATAATTAAGATGGTATCGCATATATGCATATACGTATTTGCCAGCTCAGTCCGTGAATGATTGACAAATCTCATAATGGACAATAAGCGAGGAAAAAATAAGTTAACATACACATGGATAGCGTCGTTAAAAGTCGATTGAATGACAAAAATAATATACCCGATATAACAAATTATCTAATCGACTTCGGTAATCATTCATTAAAACATTACCTTCCCGGCCATTTGCGAGGAGTATATGAGGTTAACCAATCCAATATATGAACTAACAACTCATAAAAAAGGAAAATATATTGAGTTTATTTCACACACTAATACACCACCACCACTGACTATATTGTAGAAGTGTTCACTATCTTCCGTACCATTCAGGAAATAGATGCTTTAGATGTGATGGTCCCTACTTGATCAAGCATTGTTCAGCGCACGACACACATTGATTATTAGCGACCGGCATGGAAAATAAAGGATACATGGGTCATTTCAAAGATGTTGAATACATGACAGTTAATTCTTGTGTATTTACAATTCAATATAGTTTACCAGTCATGCTTGTTAAACGGTACGGGTTGACGTATTATAAGAACTGCCTATTGTTTTTGTTGCGTTGTTTCGCCATGGGATTGTATTGCAACTGTTTTAATTAGTAAGCTAGTATTAACTTATATACCGTAACACCAAATACACATGCTTGTTTCTAATATTAACCAACAAACACCGAATAACACTGAAATGGTGCGTTCCTATACGCCACGGGGATTACATATTACCCAGGTCAAAACAGAATAATATTTGAAATCAATTGAGCAGTTTTTTTAGAAACTGCATTTAACATCAAAATAAACGTACAGTTTTTCTGAAGAAGGGGAAATGAGAAAAACCTACTATCGATAATAACATATTGTTTAAGGGTAAGGTTTTCTACTTATTATCATAAGCATTCATTAATTGTTCTTTCTAGAACGTTTACCTTTCATCAATAAATTGATTGTAACAGTAATTGCACTTTTGGGAGTAAAATTGATTTTAAATGACTCGATCACTGATGTCAACTGAAAAACTGATTTCAGATGTCAATATAAAAACATTATTCGAGCAAAATTTTCTTAAATCTTAAAACATGTAAAAGTAAATCGGTCGCAAATAGCTGAGTGATTGTATAGCAACGTCAGTGTACACAGTATTGCAAATATTTATAATTATATTGAAATACCATAGAGTGATGTGTACTGAGTATTGCAGTATAAGCATTCATATATTTTTTTCAATTGTTATACTTGATAAAGGTTAAAGGATAGTATGATTAGTTAGGTATACTTTATATTTTACGTATTATTAAGACGAAACATTTAGTAAAACACCTGATCCGATGTTTGCATGTTTATACGATAGTAAATATGTCAAAGCTACGACCGGACACACTGTGTTGGTTTTAATGCCCACAAAAGGCGGGACTAAAACATTCGATTGTCGTTCTAACTTACCGTCTTTCCGTCTGTCCGTCTGTTGTCTTCAGCAATAAAATAATGGATGTGTTTTTCAAATAAATAACAAATTCGTTTCTAACTGAAAATGAATTCAGTTATGTAAAATATATATGTTATTTTGACAATTGTCTTTCTTCTGAAAACAAGACATTCTGGAGGTCAGTACCGTTATGACCGTGATATAAGTGGAGCAACGCAATGCAAACGTTAATTATAATGTCATACAGCAGCCTAACTAAATAAACCGAATAAAATACATTTTATGTAAGATACATACGAATTTACAAATCGGTATACATAGATCACCTCGTTGTCTGGATACTACAATGCAATTCAAATGTTTTTACTATATATCTTTATGAATTTTAAGTACATTTTATGCAAGGCCGTCTAGCGTATGTCACCTCATAAAAACCATATTTCAAATGAACTGCCAACTTTGCATATTAAATGAAAGTGAACTGATAATACTAAAAAGATAAATTGAAGTATCCTGTTAAAACTATTTTGCTAGTTAATTTATGAAACTTGCATATTTCTAACAGATTTACGCGTTCATCTATATTAATATATTTATATTCCAATGCATCTTAGCGAGAAATCATGCTAATTGAATTTAAATTATACTATATTTAAAAAAAAATGCATACATTGGCATTGGGTTTGGTCCAAAACCTCTTCATTACTTAACGCACACACGTTAATATTTAAATTTAGTGCAAGAATAAAGTGATAAACCAAACTTGGCGTGTTAAGAATGCTCATTATATTTTTATAAGATGATGTAAAACGTTATTTGGCCAATTTATTTTACAAGAAAATGACTTGGTTACGACACAAATTGTACAAAGCCTGATATCGTTCGAAAGGTAAGTATAGTTAGAAGATATAAATAATACACATTATGACGGACTAAAACACAAAATTAATTGTTAAAGAAATCGAATGCACAGATTTCTGGGTACAATACAATTTCTAATTGTGTACAGTAAAATTGCGCAATATCCGGGGTGCGTTTCACAACATTGATTATGGTCTTTTATTATTGACAATAAACCATATGTTCCAAGTCTGGTCTTATTTTAGCCATTCTATTCTCTTTTAGCCGTTCTTGCGACTGAAAAGAAGTCGCCGTGTTTACAGGAGAACAATTAGACGAGTGAAACGTGGAACTCAACACTTGATTTGAAGAAATTCCGAATCTCCTGTCGGGCAATAGCATGCACAAATGGATTTGCGACAAGGGTGGCAATACACATGTCAGTTTTTTTTCTACTGTGAAGACCAGATTTAACACATTGCAGCATGCGACTACGTTGTTCGTGGATGGGACACATTCCATGGCGCATGAACAATTCCAGAAGTTATTTGTCATAAATGTTTGAATCGTTCTATTTAGGGACTGGCGTCTGTCGGTCGTGCAGGCACTCCTTAAGTCAAAATACTTTAAGACGTTTATGAAGAATACCTACCAGCAGCACTAGAGTATATATGCAGAGTGACATAAGACCAAAGCAAACGACACAGTACCTAGCAATGGTACTAATATTGAACCCATATTGCATCATTGTTAGGGAAAATGTATTGAAACGTATTCTATTTTGTATGTTTAGTGCGTTTAGGCTCGTTTGTGAGAATGCGGTTCCATGCAAAAGTTATCTAAGCATATTATGTTTATAGAAGCTTAAAAGAGTATAATATATTGTATGGCTCATATGGGTCTTATTAGTCTTACAATATACATAAACAGGTGCACGAAATTCAATTGAAACACGAAACTTCCGGCAGCGCCAACAATGAAGAAATCAAACGGTTAGTAATTACAATAATACATGTATCCCAATATGTTTTAATTATATATTGATATCTAACAAAAATCACTATTTCGTGTACATTCATGCACATATATTGAGTGTAAAAACAGATGGCATCATGTTATTTTATAGTGTCAAGTTTTGTGTCACGTGTTCAATGTATTTACGCGCAGTCAGTTTTCAATTTTTTAAATATGACACTTAATAGGACGAGGTCGACATGTAATTCACTGCATAACTACTAAAGTTATTTGCTTCTACATATTTTTGTTTTGTATACTATGTTACGAAGGAATTAGCTCACTAGGTAGGACGTGGGCATGGAAGTTCAGGAAGACAGGCAAGCAGCAAACAGATGTCAAAATCATGATAAAATGGCGTCGAGATACCATCCTTAAGTACCATGTGCCTCAAATGTTGTTGGCAAAATAAATTTGGACATCTTGAAATGTGTTTTCAGCAGTATGCCTCGATCATGCCCAAAATAAAATGTACATTTGCAATCCATATTAAATAGGAACAAGATTGGTCATATATGGTTGACCCATATTGTTTACGATCGCAAAACCCATATAGGTCTCATATATAAAAAAAAATGTAAAGCGCCTCTGAACGCACATCTCGAGTATGAAAAGGGCGCTATATAAATGTAGTAAAAAAAATTGCTTGCTGAGTAGTTGCAGACGGATTCCGGTTCAACTTATAGACTATTGAAAGCATACAAACAAGTTGTGCTGAATGCTCTTTTTTTCTCGTTGCTCTTGGAATTGAAAGGATTAAGACGGAATATTATGCGGACACTAAAAGAAGTCGCACCCAACAGGGATGTATTATACATCCCTGCACCCAATTAGCATTGTTGAGGTCTTTGGCGGTAACTAGAGGATTGGTTCCTACACGTTGGTGACCAATTAGCGGGAACAGTGGTTGCAGGGATTTGATGATCTATGTTCGCAATCAGTTATGTCTCTGCGCGGAGATTGAATAACACCAACACGTGAAGAAATTTGACTACTTCCGAGTATTGCTCATTAAATTCATGCCCAAGTACACCAAATATATGATGAACGAATCAAATAATGTTAGCAATAATAATATGTTTTATTGTTTAGTTCATTTCTTATTTAATTTTGAGTTTTCGTTGGTAAACGATTATACAAAATGACTAATAGACCGTTTTCATGCTTAACGGACGCGCGCCAGTTGTGGTTGACTATGACCTATGATTGCGATTTCCACGTTATAATAATTTTGCAAACTAAGGGGAGTTACTCTCACTAGATTACACGGAAGCAAGCAAGCAAACACGGACAAGGTATCGACACTTAATGTTTTGTTAATTTCATTAATAAATGCTCACACATAAACATATGTATTGCATTACGTCTTTATTTATTGAGTTTGATGGTACTGAAAATACTCGGATTGATTGATACGGTTTAATTTTAAAAGAAGTCACTAGCCGGCTTCATTGACGTGGCAGTGGGTGGGGTAAAATTATACTCCTGGTAATTGAATTATTAATGGGTCGAATTACAGCAAAAAAGAAGTACGTTTTATCATGCCCCTTGTTCGCATATTAAACACTGGAAATAAAGTAAAAAGAAATTGATTAGCCGATATATTTAAGTAAATTGCTTTATCTGTTTGGTGTTCTTCCAATTTTTAACACAGTGTGTGTTCTTCACCTTTTGGGGAAAGCTTTTTTCAAAGTAAAGTAAACAGAGGAAGGGGAATGGGGGATTGAGGCCCCACATTTGCTCCTGAAAATCAATGTAACCTGAAAATGATTTGTTTTCAATAAAAAAAAATAAGTTCATGTGAAAACACCTTACCTTGTAATTATAGGTAATTAATGTATTGAAAACCGTCACCAACTGTTGAAGTTTTCATGTTTAACTTCGACTTCGATGAGATACTTCACAAAATCCTAATGGACATCGGGTGAAGGTGCGGGTGACTGTTCATATGCGCGGGGTCGGATGCTCCCAAAATAAAATGTGACTTAAAATTTCAACTTATATGTACACTATACACTGTTAATGATAGCCTGTTACACCACCACCACTGGCTGTAGAGCAGCCTTAAAACTGTCTAATGTGTCTAGCTGAAAAACTTGGTCTGGTAGGCGATTCCACGGAACAATAACTCTACTTGATGTGCATAATACTACATTTGATCTAAAGTGTTTATATACTGTATTTAAAGATCTGATTTTGGTTCAATATATGTATTTAAACATTTTAATTAAATAAAGAAATATGTAACTGTTGCATGTCCATATTTGAATTTTTTTACCTTAAGTATGATTTTATGTAAAGAAACATTCATTTTAATTTTGTGTTATGCTTTTTATATTCACAACACTTTCAAACTAAAATTCAAAGACAAAATATTAAAATGAAATTCAAAGAAGCATCATTTTCAGTTATACATTAACACATAAGTACAATTTGGAGATTAAAAAATCCAGCATTTACCATTACTTGGATGTTATCCATTATCTTGGATAGTATCTGGTACAATTAGCCTGGGGATAATTAAACATAATGAGTAGAAGACATGTTGACAGTNGGGGGGGGGGAATTTTTTCCAAATTTTGGGAAAAAAGTATACTTTTTGCCATTGGGAACATAGCCGTTATTCGGCTATAAAATCGGGCCAAAAAAAACCCTGGTATGTCAATATTTGCATTTTTTTACCTTAAGTATGATTTTATGTAAAGAAACATTCATTTTAATTTTGTGTTATGCTTTTTATATTTACAACACTTTCAAACTAAAATTCAAAGACAAAATATTAAAATGAAATTCAAAGAAGCATTTTCAGTTATACATTAACACATAAGTACAATTTACATCAGTTTGGAGATTAAAAAATCCAGCATAACTTGGATGTTATCCATTATCTTGGATAGTATCTGGTACATTTAGCCTGGGGATAATTAAACATAATGAGTAGAAGACATGTTGACAGTTGCCATTGTTTTATATTAGATGTAGAAAACTCAGATTGACAAGTTTTGAAGTTTCAAATTTGAAAGAGTAATCTGTGTACAAATACATTATATGCTAATGTTTATCGATAAGTTTATAGTGACTTCTTAGATAGAATTGGGGATTTAAGTAGAAAGGTCCTTGTGAAGTGCTGCGGTAATTGTTGTTGGAGTTCCTTAAATTGAATAAACATTCCTTCACTTTAATGCTTTGTTACAAAGTGACATTTGTGATTTGTAAGTGTTTTTTTGTTGCTGTTACTAAAATTACATAACAAAAATGTATGTATAAGTGTTTGAATTATTTTTATTGAAATGCATTTCAGATGACGATTGCTAAAATTCTGTTGGTGTTAGTGGCATCATGCCTCACTGGTTACATGGCTGATGAAGAAAAAGGCGAACCCAGGCTGCTTGCTTCCAAGAATATTCTCAATCAGTATTTAGTGGAAAATAAGGACCTTACTGTGGAATATAAAATCTTCAATATTGGTGGAAGGTACGTACTTTGTATTTTAATAAAATCAATTTTATTTTAAATTAAAATGTAAACAGAATGGAGTTCAGAAAGAAAGACATTTAAGGTGTGATGTAGTCAAATAGTGATTCATTAAAAAATAAATGTCATTTTTATATCCATGGATAAAAAAAATCCAGTTTAAAGAAATTTTCAGCTGATACCATATTGATTAAATGCAGTTTTTAAAAGCAGAATGTATGATGGAAGTCGATGTGAATGAACATTACCAGTATGTTTATTGTACGTTTCAGTGCAGCTCAAAATGTGCGTCTAGCGGACGCAGGGTTCCCAGAGGCAGATTTCCAGCTGGTTGCAGGAAATTTACAGGCCACATGGGAGAGAATTGCTCCGTATCCTTTTTAAAAATACTTGAAAGAAACATTGTGTTTTTAATTAATTAATTGTTTGATATGACTTGTTTTTGTTAGTAACTAAATAATACATTGACCTATTTGTTGTTTTGTATTGTTATGTTATGTATGTGCTTGGTGTCAGTGAAATGAGCCGTCTCTGCGATAATCAGGCTCAATGCATGTGCATGAATGTTTACCCAGATGAGCCTGTGCAGGCTAATCTGGGACACTTTCCGCCTCGACTGGATTTTCATTTTATAGAGACGTCCTTCAAACAAAAAAATCCATAAAAGCGTAAGGTGTTATTCCTGATTACACTGTGTGGACTGCACAGGCTGATCTGGGACGCTACTTTTCACACATGCATTAAGCCTTATTTTCCCAGAGACTGGATGAATTTTATGCTGGGTGTTTGCACACCTTGACATACCACTCTTTCTCCGTTTAAGAACAACCAAAAGTTGTATGAAAAATTTAAATGTTCTGCCTTAATTCTGACAACAGTAATACGAACGTATCCCACTCTGTCATCGTGCGCCCTCTCAGCTCTGGATACTACAACTTTACGGCAGCTGAGGTCAGCTATTCAGCGGGAGAAGATGCTAAGAAGAGACAGGTATATTGAACTGATATTGCTTTTATATAATTGATGTTCATGTGTAATTATGTTTTTTGGTTGTTTAATTTATTTATAAAATTAAAACATTAATAAGAGGATATGATTGCTGTTGACAGATTATGAAGAACCTGTCATAAAAGACAGAAAATGTGTGTATGACAATATTCATGAAAGACATTATAATATGTAATGCATGTAAGAAATAAATAATTGAAATTGCTAGTTTTGTACGAAGGGAATGTCTTTAAGCTTCCTATGTCACAGTGTGCTGTTTGTTATCCCCTGCTAGAGGCGGAGGGATATAATTTCGGCGTTGTGCGTCAGTCAGTCTATCAGTATGTCAACAATTTTTCAGGGCTATAACTCAGATTACTTTACAAGATTTCAACATGAAACTTCATGGGTGTATAGATTTTAATCAGGAGAAGTGCCATGCAGTGTACAAGAACCATAACCCTTCACTTTCTGAAATAAGAGTTATTGCCCTTTGTTTTTTTTGTATGATGTAACGTTTATAAATGTTAAAATTTTTAATAAAGAAAAATGTAACCCTTCAAATAACCTTTTCTTTTAGATAGAAACACATTGATTCAGCGGGGGGATATGAATTCTACGAATTTGCTTGTTATTTCTAGGTTGGTTATACAAGCTCACCAGGAGAGGGTGGCATTGTCAACTTCAAAGAATTCAACAGAAGGTTTTCCCCACATGTGGTAAGAACTTCAATAATCAAAATGAATTTGAAAAAATACCTATACCTTTAACAGTAACTTCTATGTGCTTACATAATGAATATAGCCTGTATGCTTCTTAAGATGTACAATGATATTTATTTGTGCATGAAATAACAACAATGTATCAAATACTGGTAGTTTTTAAACTTCATTATTAGTGATTGTTTAATGTGTTCTATAGTGTTATTTATAGTATATACATAAGCAATAATTATATAATATACATGTTATGCAAAGAGTTTGTAATATTTCAATCTCCTTCCTTAAGATGATGCAATAATGTAGTGGATATGTGCTGGTTCTGTCCAGGAAGAAAGCTTTAGTGCCTCAAATAGCATCAGGCTTTTGATGCAATCAAGCTTAAATAAAAAAAAAAATCTTTACTTCAAATGGTGCTGCAATAATTGACACTTAATTCCTTCCTCGTCAAATTCAATATTATAATAACATCAACAGTTACAGAGGTAACTGTGTGTATAATGCAGATAATTTTATTATTATATTGTACTAAATGAACCACGTTCTGGGAAAACTGGGCGTTATGCTTGTGTGTAAAGTGTTGTCCCAGATTAGCCTGTGCAGTCTGCACAGGCTAATCAGGGACGACACTTTCCACCTAGACTGGCTTTTTGTTTAGAAGAGACTTCCTTTAAACAAAAAAATCCAAAAAGCCAAAAGTATCATCCCTGATTAGCCTTTGCAGACTTCACAGGCTAATCAGGGATGACATTTTATGCAGATGCATTAAGCCCAGTTTTCCCAGAATGCGGCTCACATATCTGACATGAAATCTCGTCCGGTCTGCAGGTTGACTGGTGTGTGTTCGCCATCATGACCCTGCCGTCCCTCGGCATCCCCTTCCTGCTCTGGTGGTCCAGCAAGTCCAAGTATGACACGAAACCCAAGAGGAGCTAACCCATGATAATGCTAGATCAGTTGTGAATTTGCCTTTAGGATTTTTTTGGAATTAAAACGTGTCAAGATCATTAAAAGCTGGAATGTATCTTTTTTGTAGGAATATTTTTTAAAGTAATTATTGTGTCAAATCGTTAAAGTGTCTCAGCTCTTTTGTAGCTCTCATTGACTGTGCTGTAGTTTTGTTTAGTTTGTGCATGAAACAAATCTTACATGCAGCAAGCATTTCATTAAAAATCATATTACAACATTTATCAGATATGGACATTTTTGCATCAGATCTTACAATTAAATTACTTTTCATGCATTTTTTTACAATACAAGAGGAAAATAATTAAAGTTATAAGCCAGTCTTTATTTATGTTAGAACAATTGTTATTTGAATAGTTCTAAGTATTATATGAAATATCATTATGTAACATGAGAGGCTTTATATATTGCTTTGAACTGTTTTCATTTTTATTGTCAAATATTTTCTGTTTAAATGGTCAGACTATTTATATGAAATTTACTTTTGCTCATTTCATTCCATTTAAAAGTTTCTTAACAAAATCTTTGTGTGTCCTTTGCTTATACTGTCACAAAAAGAAAGATAATTAAGTTTGTGATGAATTTCTGACTTGAATGGGGCTACCTCCCTGTAATTATGGCATGCTTTTATGGTTTTGTCAGTGAATTTTCCTACACTT
This sequence comes from Dreissena rostriformis, assembly GCA_007657795.1. Classification (NCBI taxonomy): domain Eukaryota; kingdom Metazoa; phylum Mollusca; class Bivalvia; order Myida; family Dreissenidae; genus Dreissena; species Dreissena rostriformis. The sequence continues at coordinate 129,188 of VMBQ01001434.1, read as the reverse complement.
TTTGTACAACGATATTCAGCGTGTCCGTTTCTTGTTCTTTACGAATATATGTGGAAGTTTTTCAAATGCAATTAGATTTATTTGTGTGAATGTCTTAGACGGTCGGTGTCTGCATAACAATTGTCAATATATAAGTGTTTGATGTAGGTGTGAGTGGGTTTACACCATATGTAAATATCAATCCAACGTTTCAGAAGGTCAATTTTAAATAAACATGAAACATATCTGATTGTTGTTGTTTTTCTGCTGGAAATAAAGGATATAAACAAATGCATTGACTGCATGTGAATGTATAGATCTTTAAAGATCATGAGAACGGTACCTTCTGACTTCAGACTTTTTTCATGGCATAACATAATGGGTAAAAGGCAAATGACAAATGTCTACAATGTATTTAACATTATGCAGATCCGTGGTTGCAACATTTGTAGACTTGTGTATATACGCTCTTGAGTCGCTTCATGCGAAAATAGTCTTGTGTAATATGCAGCCAGCGAAACTCAAGACCAGCATGTTCATTTGCAGTCTGGTCAGCAGTCGCCCTGTCCGCTTATGAAACCTTGTGTGACTAAAGCGGACAGGGTAGCTCCTAACCAGACTGCTCGAATGTACAGACTGGTCAAGAGCTTCGCTGGCCGCCTATGACATAATACCCATTTTCGCATGGCGCGACTCCTTTTAAGTACTATAACGGGTATAACAATAAGACCAAGATGCACCACAGATATGACAAATGCGCTACATGTTCTTCGTGTCCCTTGATCTTGTAACAACGCCTGTAATACAATTAACTTTGTCATATATTTAAAAAATGTATGTATATGTTAATTGTTTCACTTATTAAACTCTATTTGCAAATATTATTTCGCGTACATGCATACTAAGTAAAAAAAAAAGAACGCATTTCGAACTATCTGTACTATTGATATCTAACAAGCACGTGACATCTAAAACATGCCGTGAAAGAGCTAAGCAGTTCTGTGTTTCTTCCTTGAAGTATCGAAATCAAGTTCATCAGTGAGTCTTCTAATTATAAAATCCTCCCGTTACTTTGAAAGTCACGTGTATTCCAAAGTGATCGGAGGGCGGGAAAGTCTTTCCTGGTAGATTGTGATCCAAAACTCTCTGAAAGTAGGTCACAAATTGAAAACACAAGTTCTCACAGACCAGTATTTAAATATACATATGAGATGTGCTCTTGGAAAAACGGGGCTTAATGCATGTGACAAAGTGTCTTCCCTGATTAACCTGTGCTATCTACACAGGCTAATCTGGAACGACACGTTCCGCCTAGTCTGAAATTTTGTTTAGGAGAGCCTTGTTTTTGTCCAGATAATACATGTGTTTTTAAAAGATGACTGAACCGGATTTATTTGTAATGATGTTGTCAAACAAAATCCCATGCTCAAAGACTGGGAAAACTAGGCCAAGTAGCTTTTAATATTCTCCATTTAAACAATTTCCCCTTTAACAGGTGTTCAGACTGAAAACATTAGCTGCAAATGATATGAACAATATATAATTATGTTAATAACTTTCCCCTTAGAACTATTTGAAAAACATGAATTCATGTGGGCATCAAACAAGATCTACCAGTAAACAAGATCTACCAGTAAACCTTATATTAATATATAATATATATATATATATATATATGGTAACCGAGCAATATCAATCATGATCAGGTCCTTTCTAATTCCACAGTTCCATGTTGCCTTTTATACTGTTGAGAGAAGGATACATGCTTAGTTCACATCGAGTAATCATGATAAATTCGTACAATCCGATTGGGAATGCTCAGTTTTTAATTAACTACATCACGATAAAAGAATGCGAACACCAGACGTGACACGTGTTGCTTCATTGGTTTCTTATACAAAACAAATTGTATTGAGGGAGTTCGAGGTCCTGACTCAATGAGGTCATCCGAACCGGCTGCTTAAACGGGCATACAGAATCGGTAGGGGCAAGCCTGAATATTCGTTCGCAAAGGGAATCTGGAAACTATTGACTTCTGGAGTTTCGCGAGCAACGCTGTAATTTTTGCAAACAGCAACACAAGTTTGATTAAAGGGAGTGCAGACTGTATTCTGTTTCTCTCCCAGATAGCGTGGTTTGATTTTTATGATGAACTTCGGTTACAATCGTTTCTTGATAATTATTTTGGAACTATTTTTCTGAACTACCGGTATCGACAGTCGCGTATGAAGATTCGCCATTGAAAATAAATTCTAAATAAATAGCTCCAGTGGAAGAATATTTGTAAAACCTGAACCAACAACATTTTACCAGTACCTTTATTCCGGACACAGTGATGTTCTTTGACATCACGTGGTCGAGGATGAGGTTGCGCCTCGCTTTCGCCAGCGGGTTGTAGGTGCACCACGTGCAGATCCCGTGCTCACTGACGTATACGCCGTGGTAACCATGGTGCGCGAGATAGGCGTACGAGTCTGCGGTATTAATATACACGTCATGGCAGAGTTTACTTATTCAATGATTACATTCAAATGAAAGCATAGACCGATATTGGAAACCATGTTTTCTACATGTATATATTTGATGTGCGCGATAGACACATACAAAACACAGGAACGAAAAAGCAACAAATTTTGCTTACCGGTAAATCCCAGAAATGAAAGTAACTACGTGCGAAATAAATAACCAAGTAAATTTGTTTATTTATATTTTAATTATGAATACCTGATTAGCAAAAACGATAGAATGTATGAAACGGTACAAGACGTATACGGAATGATCATCATCTGTGCCGGTATATAGTAAAATCATTCACTGCACCTGGAAAGTCCGGCTTCACCGCCGCCTGTGACACGGCCGGACTCGAGTTCAGGTCCCCCATGACGATCACGAGGGGCACGCGCTGGAGGACGCGCACGAGGTATCGGGCCTCTGCTAGGTTCTGTTGGGACCAGCTTCCGTAGTTCAGGTCTGGTACGAAATCAACAATATCTAATTACACATTATTTCTTAAAGCAACCGTGCCGTACATGAATTTCGATGTAATGTTGTCAGGTAAGTTCCTGTACGAATACCCAGAATTGTAAATTATTTCAAAACAAGATTGGTCATTTTGAGTCATCGAAAGTCGTTTATGGAAAGTGGTATTTATAACTATAAACTAAATTTATGTTGGGTCAAGAATTCCACTATGTTTGGAAACGAGAAACAAGGCTCAGTAGATTCTCGTGCCTAGTCGCGCTGAATGTCGTGTGTCGTGCTCACGCGATTTAGGACGACAGTTCAACGATATTTGCGCGATATAATGGTCAACGATTCTCGACAATGACCGGCACGGGCTTCATGTGACATTCAACGTGGAACCACCGGATTCCATACATTTCACCGTTCCTTTACTTACCGGTATTCACATTTCAATGCAGCTTGTTATTTGTCTACCGTTCGATATACAATGTACATGTAGATTAAAATCCAAAAATTATAAATACATGTAAATTTAAACCATTTTGTACAATCATGCTACTCAAATAACGAACTTGTGAATTTAATATATTGTTTGTTTAACCAAAATTGCAAATGAATCCTTTCTTTAAAATTAACCTTCGAAATATCTTGCTCCCAAATTGGCGCTGGTATGAGTGCACGCAATATTTGCAAGTCCGTCCACCTGAAAACAGAAACTCTTTGCCAATAAATGGGAGACGCTCCATTCTTATAAGTATAAGATTATCAGAATGGATTGGATTTTCATTCGTTGAATTTTCAATATGACTAGTAAGCTTGAGCAAATAATTGTCCAGGGTTTACTTCAGTGTGGAAGAATTGAATAGTATTTCTATTATAATGTTAATTCCGAACCCGTTAGTTTAACGCTCACAAGTTGGAGTCGGACATAATTTCATTGTCTTCTGCTTTTTGACGAGACAGCGTCCCCACCCCACTTACCTCGGCCTCTACGTAGCCTCTAGGGAGGAACACCGAATTGGCCAGGAAGTGCCTCGTGCGTACGCGCTCGAGGGGGCGCTTGCTCAACAACAACAACCCCAGCTCGTTGAAGCGTGTTCCCCAGTTCTCCACACAACTATGCAGAACAAAACACTATAAATGGATACTTGTACATTGAATAAATGCAAATAACTATTTATAACTTCCTGTCATAAATGGGTAAGAATTCCGTTCTTATAATTTAAACGGACTTTTGGCATTTATTGAAGCTCGTCATCATATGTTTTCAATTGAAAAATGTAAACATCCGTACATAACAACTCCAGTATAATACACTAACAGACTTTAAGAAAGAATGTAATAGGAAAAATGGTTATCCCATCTGTGCTCGAACCACTGACCAATGGATTAAAAAGCTTTCGTCTAAACCAATCGGCAATCCTGGCTGTTCAAGCACGTCTTTTATTTCATACTTCATGTATGCCATCCACGTATTGTCACAAAATGTAACGAAACCAACAGAAGCACTCCAAATTATTCACCGTGTATAACGCTTAATAATGTTATGTGTTTATAATGATGCCACATTCACGACATAGTATTTTTAATTTGAGTCTACACCATAAGTGTTATTTTGAAAATCTGTGAACGAGTCCCTTTAAAAGGTTATACTCAAATTATTATGTGGTATAATAGTGTAATACCAATTCTCTTATGTGACGTTTCCTTCTTCTTATTTTCTATATAAGTCAACCTTAGCACAACCTATAACATCTATGAAACATAACATAATTTTTTTTCAGGATTCTAGAGTACTGGTAAATGGAATTCAGCAATACAAATAAGAACATTTCGCGCCCAAATTGTTACACGATAAACTTAATATTGCTACCATATTCCATTCTTTGTACGTGCACATTATTCCATTTAATACATCTCAGTTACGTTCATATAGATTAGACCCACCTTGACACGATATTCCTGGTACCGGAAATCACAAGGCACGTGATGCAATGCTGTGTCAGGGTTTGGAACATCCGGCACTTGCGTTTTGCACACGTCAGCAGTTCAAGATCCGTCGACAGAGCGGCGCATTTCGCGAGGAAACACGGAAGGAATTCCATTGTGAAGCCGATGGTCATGCAGGGAGCGTCCGTGAAATTGGTCGTCCGTAACTGCCCTACGCCGACGTGGAGGCCACTGAATGTGTTCGGGTAACGGTCTCTACCGACTGCGTCCATGATGGCTGACATGTCGTTGGAAAACCAAACCTTTTAAGTTTTAATATATCATGTTTTTAGTTGTAATGTTAAAGGAATAATGAGGTTTCTCTGTAAAACATGAATCTATTAGTAGACATTCTAAGAAAAAAAATGAATGCTTTTTTAATCCTCATATATAATGCCATAATGTGAGATTTTTTAGCCGTTGCGTTTGAACAAAATTGTTCATATCGAAAAAGCGGTTTTCCATGGGTTCACACATTTTTTATTTTAATTGTTACATAAACAACTTCAAATCACTTGCCTCTTGCAGACAGATGACGTCAGCATCAAGCTCCCTTATGGCGTCACCAATCATAGCCCGCCTCTCCGCATATCGGTCCACACTTGGCGTCAATCCAGTGTTGTAAGTGACGACGTCAAGAAACCCTTGGGCTCCGAGACTCACGCAAGGGACGCACACAAAGCAGACGATTCCAAAAAGCATCGTATCCCCGGGACACTGATTATTTAAGTGAACATTTTGTGTGTATTCCCTCCACGTTTACAATCAATAAAACGAGGCCCGTCCAGTGTTTGTGGTGTTCATTGTTCTAGCAATTTAGTGAATATTTTAATACGGTAAGTGCATTTCTTCTGCTAGAAAAGCCGTGGAAAATATAAACAGTATATGATTGAACAACGTCAATGCATCAATATGAGCAGCGCTTTGGAAAAAAAGGGTTTAATGCATGCATAATCGAATCTGGGACGACACTTTACGCACATGCATCAAGTCCGCCTGGTTTTCCCACAGCGAGGCTAATTCTCGATCTTTGGTCGTAACTAAGAATAATCCTAACTAACATTCTGTGCGCATAGTACCTTATGTTCATTACGTTTCTGCTTTTCTATTACCTTCATTATTAATAATTGCATGCAACTATGAATTACATTTTGAAAAATCTTAGCTGAAGTCGCAATATTGAATTTACGATGAACGTAAGATGTTCATGTGATACCTCAAGTTAAAATTTACTTAATAAACGCTCCAAGTCATTAATTCTTAGGTCAACGTTTAAAATTTCTTTACTTTCATTCGTAATAAAACGAATACAATGGAAGATGCAATGGTTTATTTTGTTTGATATAAATATTGATTGATTACCTATAGGGTATTATTTATTGAACATTGACACTTGATCAATAAATATCCGATGTTGGAGATACGTCAAAATAAATTAATCAGATTTAAAATGAACGACTTATTTAATGTACGGCCTAATTAATTGTATTGTAATTGATATGTCAGATATAAAAAAAATCACGACCGATGGTCCAAATTTTAATGTATTAATGAGCCATGTTGAAGTCTAGTGTTCAAAATTGGAGTGATTATATTTGAAAGGTAAGAACGCTAGAAGCGATTTAATTTTAAAGACTTGATAAGCGGATATAACCATAATTGACTTATACAAACGTGTTAAATAGGTAGATGCATGAATATAGACGGATTTCCTCCAATATTCAAATGATGTACAATTAATTATAAATAAGATTGTTCAGGAATAATAATTGCTGAATTGATCTTCATTCCGTACAAGTATCGCATGGGTCTCGCTCTGGGAAAACCGGGCTTAATGCATGTAGGTTACGTGTCGTCACATATAAGCCTGTTCTGATCACACAGGCTTATCAGTGACGACGCTGTCCGGTTTTATTTTTCGTTTAAAGGAAGTTTCTTCATATCGAAAATCCAGTTTAGGCGGAAACTGTCGTCCCGGATTATCCTGAGCGAAGAGCGATCTGGGTCGAAACTTAATGCACATTCATTAAGCCCGGTTTTTGTAGAGCGAGGGTCATATTAAGTGCATCGTTATTGCCGGAACATCCACCCTTGAGAACGTTTAAAGCGATTATCAAATGCATCCACAAGTAAGCATATATTTTCTTATGTGAACAAACCATCGAACAGATTGAATCGCCGAACCTCCGGTGCGAAACTAAATGCAGTACCTGACATTTAAATGGCATTTACGCCGAAGTTGGAGAATGCGCCTACTTATTGCACTCATAAAATATTTTACGTTTTCAAGTGTTGCTACTAGTTCATGCATGTGTTTATTAAATTCTGTAGAATTATGTTGATTGTATATAATGCTACCTAAAATACTGACCGAAGTTCTTTTTTATCATAGTTCCAGTATAAAGCATTTTCGCTGTGTGCATGTATGTTATTGTATAATATAACTTAATAATGCACTAACAAGCTTCATGAACGCTTTATTAGCTGACAAGACTAGCCTTTTTACAATTCATTGGATTTATAAAGAAAATCTCGATTTAATGTTTATCAGCAACAGATTGTGTGTACTGCTTCTTTATATTGCTAAGTCAAAATCATAAGACTGGTAAGGTGTTAAATAATAAATAATAAATATATCCTCTTTTACATCTTCACTCCTACAGCTTAACAACTTTTGCCAGGTCCAGAAACGTCATCAGCTACAAACATGCTACGTCATTTCCGCCGGGTCGTTCACGCATGCCTCGCATTTCTGATCATTTCCGGTTCCATTTTTTTCGTTTTCTATATCCCTAATTACCATTTTGATAAGTTCAAATTATCAGGGAAGGATTGGTTTCCGGAATATACGAGTACTGCTGCAGTATTTAATATAAGCCGGAATTTAAAGAATAAATCATCTTATCTGGACTATTCAATCTTACGAGGAAGGTTTGGTTTATACAAAACTGCTGAGAGGATTGATACTTCTAACAACAAAACTATATACAATAAAAGAGTTCCAAAATTGATTTTAAACTCGAGTCACGAAGATGTTTCACTGCACACATTCTTGAATAATGATCGGAAGTATGGATCAGGAAATATGAAAACAGTCGTAGATAAAACCGGAAATGGTACCGAAAGGTCACGAGGGCATGGGCACCGACAGAAACATGCGTCAGACGCTGACGTTCGATTGGATCGGAAGAGTCCTAATTATTGCCCCCTTTGGTCGCCTGAATTAGGTATGTCCCGTTATTGCATAAAGAAAGTCATATGCGCGGTTGCCCAAGTAAGTTAATCCCTATTACGTACCGTAGTGATGAAACCGTTTAAATGATCAATTTCTATTTATGTTTTCTGCCTGTGTTGACACAGTACAAATGTACATGTACTTACCAAACAGACAAAAAGCAGCCCGCCGCCATAACTTTGAAGAGGTAGTCCACGAAAATGGTTGTTAAATGTCAATCTTCTATATCTAAATTTCCCATATGACAACATACTACTAATAGATTCGACCGATACAGGGTTCAACATATTGGTATAAGGTTCATGAACCCTTGCGCCATTAAAAGTTCTCAACATCATCGTTTGTATCACAACACATGTTTACATTAATCCAGTAAAATATTATTACCCGTAATACTGAAATTGCATTGGATGATTATATGCACAAAACAGATAATGCTCGTTTTACACACTGTTCTTATAATTTGATAATTCCCAGTCGGGAGACTCCCAGAAGACGCCTTAGCCCATCCCGCCCCACTCGATGCCCGGACCAGCGAGGCTGTTGATAGAGGTGGTCAGTATCGGCCCGACGGATGCTTGCCGAGGGAGAAAGTCGCAGTCATTATACCGTACCGGGACAGGGAGCAACATCTTAAGGCAAGTGGCGATGTGTTGGCCGTATGACTAGTTTATTTTCATTAGAAATAGCAATTATTAAACAATATTTAAACATTGAAAGGCACAGAATAAGACACGCACACTCGCACGCACACACGCGCACACTCGCATACACATTTATGCACGCGCACAAAACGTGTGATATATGCGTGTTGCTAATACATGTTTATAACATTACCTATTATTTCCCACTAACTACAAAATGTGCCTAGAGATAAACGAAAATTGATTCCCTATAAAGTCAGTTTGCTGGACAGAAACAGAAGTCCGACGTCTTTGCATATTGTCGTTAGAGTGCTCAATATGATTAACCCATTTATGCCTAGTGGACTCTCCCATCCTTCTAAATTGGATCAATTTATTTCCAAAATTAGGAATGTCTGGTATATTTATTTATATATTTAGAATATTTCTTACAGAAATTCCTTTAAGCAAATAGCGCAGACCCTGATGAGACGCCGCATCATGCGGCGTCTCATCTGGGTCTACGCTGTTTGCCAAGGCCTTTTTTCTAGACGCTAGGCATAAATGGATTAAGGCACTAGGAATGGAATTCTTTAATTAAAAGCGGAAAACCACCCCTAAAAGGCACCACCACCACCCACCACAAGCGCCGCCAGCTTTCCCATGATGTACCCCTCCGAGTCATTATACCAAAACGTTTGAGCCGCATTCTGGGAAAACTGGGCTTTATGCATGTGCGTTAAGTGTCATCGCAGTTTAGCATGTGCAGTCCGCACAGGCTAATCATGAACGTTTCTTTCCGTTCTTATGAAATGTTTCGTTAAAAGGAAGTCCCTTCTTAACGAAAATACAGTATATGCAGAATGTGTTGTCCATGATTAGCATGTGGGCACTGCACAAGCTAATCTGGGACAACAATATACGCACATGCATTAAGCTCAGTTTTACCAGAACGCGGCTCATTTGTACTTTCTCGTCTTTCAGGTACAGCTCAATCATCTTCACACAGTGCTTCAGCGTCAGAATCTCCAGTACGGGATATTCGTCGTGGAAATGGTACAATTATGCATGGTCTATAGACAGAAGAGACCAGTTTTAACATGAGCATCCGTTTTTATTATTATCAAATAATACGCCTTTATAACTGTATTTGTCATAATAATTTTGGCGTTCAAATAACTCTTTCAGTACTGGAATGGAATTTTGAAGGCCTTTGCAAACAGTTTGGATCCAGATGAGACGCCACAAAACGTGGCGTCTCATCAGGATCCAAACTGTTTGCTATTCTGATAGTATTCTTTGAGAAAAAAATCGAAGAAAATGCTAATTTTAGAAATTCAGCAGAAGACATTTTAGCAGACGACAAATTTCCCAGCATGCAAAGGGTTAACTTACTCACACTTTACTTGATACGCTTAGTCTATCCAAGCATCTTTTTAAGTACAAACTCTTATGCTAATAACTGACAAATGCCATACTTGTATCGAAGGTAGACAGAGGGAATATGACAAGAGAGCAAAAATTGCATACTTGTACGATAAAACATCGAATTAATTATCAAATGCAACGAAAAGGTGGCTTTTTTATGTAGATATAATTAGTGTATTCGCACACGTGTACATATATAAAGTGCTAGTTATTAGGCCTGTATGCATAAAATGCAGTTTCTTGCACTTATCACACTACAACAATGCATTAGAAATGGCACAATGATACTAGTTATTGTCAGAGCAAATCGTGTCTAAAATCTCTCGCGCGTTTCGTTCCAGGCTTTTCCAACGCCTTTTAACAGAGGCCTTCTTGCCAACGTGGGATTCTTGGCAGCGTCTGACGTAATACCGTACACTTGCTTCGTCATCCATGACGTAGACCTTCTGGTAATGGATGACCGGAACTTGTATCGCTGTGGACGCGTGCCCAGGCACTTGGTAGCTCACAGCACAAAATACGACAAGTAAGTAAATCCACGCGAGTACCAGTGCATTATCGTCAAATAAAAAACACATATAAGCGCATTAAAAACATGACATGTAAACAAGTGTTTTGGTATTTTAATATATTATCTCTATCGATGCAGTTTTATGTACTTACCGTGCGCCCTTCGTCTGTGTTTCCAGTTTGTATTTTTATTTTATTTAATGCAAATCACTTCACGTTTCTTCTTTATTTGAATTTGTTATATGGTTTGCGGTAAAAAATAAAAAGGCGTAGGCCTAATAACATTACTAAAAAACGCCATAAATTATACAACGAATATTTTGAATAACTTGATTCGTTATGGCAACAGCACTTGATAAGAGTTGTGCTCGGGACAAGTCCCATCTGCTCCTTTTGTTGTTTAATTATACCCTCCCACTTGCAAATGTTTGTGATAACCATGCATTGTCCACCATGTCTATACACACTGCAGTATGTATCGTATTGCTACTTTTCATGTGTATAATTTACGCCTCTGCAACTCTTTTTACGAACCATGTATTGTCTCCCATGTCTATGTAGACTACCGTACGTGTCGTATTTTGGCGGCGTCGTGGCGCTGAGGGAGCGGCACTTCCGGGCCGTCAACGGGTTCTCCAACTTGTACTTTGGCTGGGGAGGCGAGGACGATGACCTTCTCACAAGGTTATACAATAAATATAATTCATTTCATCATCGCCTGGGAATTGTAAAAGCTTGAATGGATCTCATTTGAGAAAAAGCTAACATGATAAGGGGAAGATATAGGGTGAAACAAATAGATGCTGGATCCTGCTCCGTGTTGCTTTCTCCTCGTGCCGAACAGTGAAAATCTGTTGACATTAGATATATGTTTTTATCACATGCCATACCCTGTTTCCCATGTAATATAACCATTTCATATATTTTTATATTACACATGTGTAATATACTTTTTAAGAGTTTTCATTGGCTTAGTTTTCGTTTATTGACCAATCGCATTTTGTTATTTTGCTGAAATGACGCATAGTAGTTTCATTGCGATTGTATATATACCGAAATTCAATCGCAATGAAACTACTATGCGTTTATACCTTACCTATTAGTGTTAGACTAAAACATTCCGAGAATTTAGCAAATGGTTAGAAAACGTCAACAGACTGGTCTGGCTTTCAACCCTGTCCCTTTTTTAGCAGCAACCTGTACCTTTTGTAATAAAATTTCTTTCCCTACATAATAACTAAGACGTAACGTCAAAAGGTGAGGTACACAAACGTAACACTTAAACGACGTCGTTTTTTATGTCCCCCAGTCTATACTGGGGGACATATTGTTTTTGCCCTGTCTGTTTGTTGGTTTGTTTATTTGTTGGTTTGTTTGCACAAACTTTAACATTGGCCATAACTTTTGCAATATTGAAGATAGCAACTTGATATTTGGCATGCATGTGTATTTTGAGTGGTGAAAGGTTGTGACGTAATTAATCATATTGTTCGTTGGGCACACACACGGGAACAAACACCATTTCATAGGTTTTCATCTCGATTTATTTCTGTTGAATCTTTTCTAACACAACGCTTGCTAATGTTCGTGAAATACAATCTAACAGCGCAGGCGGGCCAACATGGCCGCCGCGACTCGAAAGCGTGACCTGTCTCTTCGCTGGCTAAAGGTGGACTCCTCTTAAACATCTGATTCGATTATTTAATGTACTGTACTGAGAGACTTATATTCAAGTATCTACACGCTTATCAAACATGGTGATATAAAGTGCAAACAAAGCACCAACCCAAATCCCTTATGTCAACAGCTTTGACCACTCCATCAAATAAATGCCCTGTTAAACATACAGACTCTAGATAAAACTATCTTTGATCTTTCACCATGTTGACTTATTGAACTGTACAATGAGTGCAGGGATATGTCATGTTTACTTTCTATTGATAAACTGACCCGGCAATTTGAACCAGTTTCTACATGCAAGAAATCAACCTAATGTCTATCTGTAATTAAATATAACATAATGTTTATGTTATATATGGATACATAATTAATTTATGTATTAATCTATGTTACGTTACATAACCTTCCCCCTTAATTTAATTTATTTGTACTTAATGGTCCAAATAAATTATTTAAATTTAACCATCTAACTTCAAAATACACGAAAACATTGTTAATATTAACACATACGAAGAGAAAAATCCTTTAAATGGAATTATGGAATCATGAAAACAAGAAAACATCAGAGAAATACATATATGATGAAAATCTGCAAATTATTAATAAATGTTAACGAGAGTTTCTGCTGAAATAATAAAATGTTGGAATGGTTATAAATTGTCAATGTCAATCACGATGAAGTGGAAAGTGTCACTTATTTGGAAAATCCATAATGAATA
>VMBQ01001434.1:0-109872 GCA_007657795.1 Dreissena rostriformis | reverse complement strand
AAAAATGGCCATAAATGAGCTTGTCCGGGCCATAACTATGTCATTTATTGTCATATTTTAAAATCATTTGGCACATTTGTTCACCATCATTGGACGGTGTGTTGCGCGAAAGAATTACGTCGATATCTCCAAGGTCAAGGTCACACTTTGAGTTCAAAGGTCAAAAATGGCCATAAATGAGCTTGCCCGGGCCATAACTATGTCGTTCATTGTGAGATTTTAAAATCATTTGGCACATTTGTTCACCATCATTGGACGGTGTGTTGCGCGAAAGAATTACGTCAATATCTCCAAGGTCAAGGTCACACTTTGAGAAAATAGATTGAATTTTATTGAATTTGACACAAGGGGGGTAACTAGAGGCAATCAGTTACAATGCACATTTTTATTTGTCTCCCTTTATCATACTTTTTTTTCAAATTGAAAACCTGGTTTTGTGACAATTTTGTCCCTTGTTTAGTTGTGTAATGTGTAAGTTCTTATATACGATTATTATTCAATGTACCGGTATGTCGTGTTTTGTGTTGCATACACTAGCCATAAGCATCAAGTTTTATTAACATATTATTTGATACGCCATGTTTTGAACTACATGTTTTTAAAGCCAAGTTTTTAATTTCATGTTTTAAAGCCCTTAATTCCAATCTTGCCCTCAAACTGGCCCCATAAACATGTATATGCTGAACATCGAAGCATCGATACAAGTATGTGTCATCGTGTCATCGTGTTTGTTCTGGATTAAATGCAACATTACTGCGTACGGGCGCGATTTGTGCATGTTATGCGTCGATATGTCCGGCGAGGGAAAATCTATATGGCTAGATTTATTGGCCACGTATATCGATCACTGTAAAAGCAAGTTGATTAATTAACGTTGTCATCAAAACGCGGTACAGTGCAGGCTTTTGATTGTCAGTACAAAAAAGTAAAATTCAAACCATAGCTGAAAGAACGCATTTGCAGTTGGTTGTTCAAAGAAACTCTTAGTCATCTTGTGTACAGGGGGGAGGGGGATGTTCTGTGAAATAACGTTTCAATTGACAATGTGATATATAAGTAGCTACAAACTGTTGTTAAGTAGATTGAATTGTTATATTTATTATTATTTATATATATTTATATATATCTATATATTTATAGTTAAATAGTTAAGAAACGTTTGGAGATCTGTACACGTCTTCATATCATATACTGGCATGAAATAGCATGTTGTGTTTTGTTATCTTGGTCTATTTCAGAACTTCCAAGAGTATCTTCAACGCTAACAATTAATTTTTCAATGCGGTAACGTCGACTGAAACAATAAGACAGTCACGACAAATCACGCACCGTGTATGCGTTGTTAACCCCACAACGTGATGTGAACTCGTCAACGTTGCACCGAGTCCTTATAGTGGTCAGTTGCACTGATGTTTTAAATAGGACTCGCTACTTTATGTAACCGATTGAAAGAGTGAAACCTACTTTTGCGGAACTATCTTTCGACATTCTTTCCCCGGCAATACCACAATCGTAACAACATGGCCTATCTGGGTAAAGAGGAGATGAACCTCGTAGACCGGACGTCAAAATATGAACAAACAACCACAACGAAGTTACATTTACGGAGAGTTGGATGCTATGTTAAACTTTATTATGTGTGTATGTTTGTATTGCTGTCAGTTACATTTTACGATCTTAATCAAATGAACATATACTGACAGAAAATGAACACATGCATACCAAAACGTGAAGCACGCGAGAAAATCGAATATTGCAAACATACGTTTAGCGTATGAATATTGCAAGGAACAGAATTATATTTAAACAATTAAGGGATATGATTTTAAAGGGACTGTCAACCACGAATGACGATTTTTTTTTTCTAAAATACCGTATTTTTTTTTTACAATTATTAGTTTATATTGATTAAAATATCACGACTTGTATATTACATTACTTGAAAAAAATCACATTTTCAGTATATATATAAAACCCTATTATACAAAATCCAAATAATCTTGTGTGGGGTGACCATCACCACCTGACACCCACCAGAAACCTGAACTACCTGGTACCATACTCAAGGACACAGTATCACTCCAATTCATTTTTTCCACGTAGTATTCGTCTGTGGAATGGCCTGCCTGTGTCCTTACAAGCTAGTCCCAGTTTACGTATCTTTACTGGGCAGCTGCTTCCTTTCCACCAGTTCTAAGTCTACTCTGTTTTTATCTTTTTATCTGTACCTAGTAAATTGCACTTAACATATCTTTAACAGCTCTTTTCTGACAACGCGCCTGTTTCTGATAATCGTTCAACGATCGTATAGCAGTACCATGTAGATAGATAGATAGATACATTCGGTACTAAACTTTCGCGATAGGTGACATAACGATATACACAATATAAATAACGCAAGTAGATTGATAATTTTATATAAAAATTAATACAATTCACTACGCATGCACAATTTGCATTCCTGGGTTGACCACGTGACGATGATGATCAATCTACTTGCGTTATTTATAGTTAACTGGTAGTTACCTGGTAGACATACCCAGTAAAAAATAATAAATGAAAAAAATAGGTAAAAAAACAAAACTTTTTTCAAGTAATGTTATACACCAGTCGTGATATTTTAATCAATATAAACTAATAATTGTAAAAAAAAAAATACGGTATTTTAGATTTTAGAACTTTTCTTTTTTCGTCATTCGTGGTTTACAGTCCCTTTTAGTTATAAGTATGCCAAAAAAAACGGTCAATCTGCACAAGATTTTAAACTAACAAGTCATTGATGTATCTATAGAACATTGTCAAACAAACTAGGTGTAAGAAAGAACGTGGAAATGTTTTAACCACATAACAAGCACATAACAAATAACTTTACTGCTTACAGCCTCTAAAGACTGACATATGTACAAAATAGAAGATATATGTGGCGTGTTCTGAGAAAACTGGGCAAAATGAATTTGCGTAAAGTGTCATCCCAGATTAGCCTGTGCAGTCCGCACAGGCTAATCCGGGACGACACTTTCCGCCTAAACTAGATTTTCGCTAAGAAGAGACATCATTTAAACAAAAAATTTCAATAAAAGCGGAAATTGTCGTCCCTTATTAGCCTGTGCGGACTGCACAGGCTAATCTGGGATGACAATTTACGCACAAGCATTTTGCCCAGTTTTCTCAGAACACGCCACATATGCGAAGATACTGATAAGGCATTCACACATCACAGCTGTTGTTGTACTGGCAATAGCAAACAATGAAACTCAATAAACACTGCCAGGAGATTCTTTTTTTGCTTTTATCCAACCTTTTTAATAATAAAAAAACACCAACTATAAACATACACTGATTACAACTGGGATTACCGCGTTGGAACTCAAGTCGTGTAGAGTTTAAGAAAAAGACTTATTAAAACATCTGACAAGATATTTGACGATTTAATGATCTTCGTGCTGATTTTTTTTACATTAATTAACCAATGAATAACAAGTCAGCAAGGATTATACACTACAGATTGGCAAACGATGCGTTAGAGAATCTGGTGGTGGTTGTAGCTGAAACAAGAGAACGTTATAGTTTCGATGCATCGGATTTCTTATAAATGTTATCGTACTCTGGCCCTTTGTCACAATACAAACAAGTATATTGTATTAACATTTTCATTACCCATGTGGGATTGAGTTGACATTGGACAACACAATTATGTTTATTGAAGTATCTTTTATTAGATTAACCTGAGCTGCGTTTCTGGGAAACGGGTCTTCATGTATGTGCGTTAAGTGTCTTCCCAGATAAGCATGCGCTGTCCGCACAGGCTAATCAGGGACGACACTTTCCGCTTTTATGGATTTTTTTCATTTGAGGAAGTCTCTTCTTAACGAAAATCTCTAGACGGAGAGTGTCGTCCCTGATTAGACTGCACAGGCTAATCTGGGACGACAGTTTACGCATATGCATTAAGCTTAGATTTCCGGACGTCAGGGCAGATAATACTAGTCTCTTTCAATTTCTATCCGGGCAATTTTAAATGTATTTTAATTCAGATAGTGATTTCCTTTCTTGTGTAATTATCATCGCGGAAAATCTTTATCTTGGGTTCTTAAATGTGACCAGTCCGTTATTGAGTAGTTGCAATAGTACATCTTCGGTTATATCTATCGTGGATAATTTCCATACACGGAATTTATTCGGTGTATACATTTGCATTTAGACTCTTTAGAATTCAGTATATATTATGCTACATTTCAGTCATGAACAATCAACGATAATGTATTAGTGTGTCATGGGAAACCGGAAATTTTTCTTTAACTTCATGGCAGATGTAATTTGTTTTTAACTCGATGTAAATTGTATTGGAAACGGATTCTTCAAGTACGTGCTCCTGTTTCATTCTGAGAAAATTCTATTTCATAATGAGGTTTATAACTATATCGACTTTAACATTTCAAGGAATTGTGGTTAATGACAACACCTGATACGTTTATATACTTTTGAAATCAATCAAATAATGGGATGTTCTGATTCTTGAACGTTTATATAAGACGATAATATTGCTCTTTAGTTTTATCGCACTTCTGAAGAAATACAAATACAAACTTCCGCATGCAACGTGTCAATTATATATATATATAACGCATGAATACAAAAACTATTAATTGCAGATATCTCTGAACATTTGCGTTGCCAGTATTTAAAACGCACGAGTTTGCACATTCAAAAGGAAATTGTGTAATACATGGAGTGGTAAATCGACGACAATCGCATATAAGTGTCGATGTTCTAGCTGCATGAAAAATGTAACAGCCATATACATGAACCTCGCTCTGTGAAAAGGGGGTTTAATGCATGTGTGTAAAGTGTCGTCCAATATTAGCCACTGCAGTCCGCACAGGCTAATCGTGGACGACACTTTCCCATTTTATGGTATTTTTCGTTTATAGGAAGTCTCTTCTTAATATAAATTGAGTCTAGGCAGAAAGTGTTGTCCCTGACTAGCCTGTGCGGACTGATCAGGATAATCTGTTACGACACATTACGCCGATGCAGTAAACCCCATTTTCACAGAGCGAGGCTTAAATGTATGAGTATTTTACAGAAGGGTTCGTAATTATGAACGAACCATCTTGTTTTCACTTATCCGCTTGTAAACGATGTATAGAAATATACGATTTGAGGAAAAGGAAAATTACTTATATTCTTGTTTGTAACGTTATGTTAACCATTACGATAAACGTTTATTATGAAAAGCGCTATTGCTTACTTTTACAAATTAATATATTGTTTCACAGTAGCCAAAATAAGTCCCGATTCAGATTACCAAGCCGAGAAAAAATATTTAAATTGCAAAACATGAATACAACCTAAATTTAAGGTTTGTTTATAATTGTTTTATGTATGTTAACAAACAGTAATGTATTACTTGAAATTAAAAAAACTTATTTTTACTACTCGGGACTAGTGCCGAATGTCGATGTCAGAGCTGGCTCGACATTCGCCCTTGATCGATATTGGGGACTAGTGCCGAATGTCGATGTCAGAGCTGGCTCGACATTCGCCCCAGCTCGATATCCGGGACTAGTGTCGAATGTCGATGTCAGAGCTGGCTCGAAATTCGCCCCAGCTCGATATTCGGGACTAGTGTCGAATGTCGATGTCAGAGCTGGCTCGATATTCGTCCCAGGAAGATATTCAGGACAAGTGTCTTATATCGACGTCAGAGCTTGCTCGATATTCGTCCCAGCTCGATATTCGGGACTAGTGCTGAATGTCGATGTCAGAGCTGGCTAGACATTCGACCCATATCGAAAATCGGGACTAGTGCCGAATGTCGATTTCAGAGATGGCTAGACATTCGCCCCAGCTCGATATTCGGGACACGTGTCGAATGTCGATATCAAAGCTGGCTCGATATTCGGCCCAGCTCGATATTCGGGACTAGTGTCGAATGTCGATGTCAGAGCTGGCTCGATATTCGTCCCAGCTCGATATTCGGGACTAGTGTCGAATGTCGATGTCAGAGCTGGCTTGATATTCGTCCAAGCTCGATATTCAGGACTAGCGTCGAATGTCGATGTCAGATCCGGCTCGATATTCGTCCCAGCTCGATATTCGGGACTAGTGTCGAAGGTCGATGTCAGAGCTGGCTCGATATGTGTCCCTAGTGCGATATTCGGGACACGTGTCGAATGTCGATGTCAAAGCTGGCTCGATATTCGTCCCAGCTCAATATTCGGGACTAGTGTCGAATGTCGATGTCAGAGCTGGCTCGATTTTCGTCCCAGCTCGATATTCGGGACGAGTGTCGAATGTCGATGTCAGAGCTGGCTCGATATTCGTCCCAGCTCGATATTCGGGACTAATGTCGAATGTCAATGTCAGAGCTGGCTCGATAATCCTCCCAGCTCGATATTCGGGACTAGTGTCGAATGTCGATGTCAGAGCTGGCTCGATATTTGTCCCAGCTCGATGTTCGGGACTAGTGTCGAATGTCGACGCCAGAGCTGGCTCGATATTCGTCCCAGCTCGACATTCGGGACTAGTGTCGAATGTCGATGTCAGAACTGGCGCGATATTCGTCCCAGCTACATATTCGGGACTAATGTCGAATGTCGATGTCAGAGCTGGCTCGATATTCGTCCCAGCTCGATATTCGGGAATAGTCTCGAATGTCGATGTCAGAGCTGGCTCGACATTCGTCCCAGCTCGATATTCGGGAATACTGTCGAATGTCGATGTCAGAGCTTTCTCGATATTTGTCCCAGCTCGATATTCGGGACTAGTGTCGAATTTCGATGTCAGAGCTGGCTCGATATTCGTCCCAGCTCGATATTCGGGACTAATGTCGAATATCGATGTCAGAGCTTGCTCGATATTTGTTCCAGCTCGATTTTCGGGACTAGTGTCGAATGCCGATGTCAGAGCTGGGTCAATATTTGTCCCAGCTCGATATTCGGGACTAGCGTCGAATGTCGATGTCAGAGCTTGCTCGATATTCGTCCCAGCTCGATATTCGGGACTATTGTCGAATGTCGATGTCATAGTTGGCTCGATATTCGTCCCAGCTCGATATTCGGGACTAGTATCGAATATCGATGTCAGAGCTGGCTCGATATTTGTCCCAGCTCGATATTCGGGACTAGTACCGAATGTCGATGTCAGAGCTGGCTCGACATTCGTCCCAGCTCAATATTCGAGCCTAGTGTCGAATGTCGATGTCAGAGCTGGCTCGATATTCGTCCCAGCTCGATATTCGGGACTAGTGTCAAATGTCGATGTCAGAGCTTGCTTGATATTCGTCCCAGCTCGATATTCGGGACTAGTGCCGAATGTCGATGTCAGAGCTGGCTCCACATTCGCCCCAGCTCGATATTCGGGAATAGTGCCGAATGTCGATGTCAGAGCATGCTCGACAATCGTCCCAGCTCGATATTCGAGACTTGTGTCGAATGTCGATGTCAGAGCTGGCTCGATATTCGTCCGAGCTCGATATCCGGGACTATTGCCAAAGGTCGATGTCAGAGCTGTCTCGACGTTTGCCCGAGCTCGATATTCGGGAATAGTGCCGTATGGGATACCAAAGGGGTCGAAACTTAAACTTCTGCTGCAGCATAAAAAACTGCTGCTTTTTTATGCTGCAGCAGACAAATCCTGCTCGATCAGCATTTATGTTTAGATAATGGCATCAGCCAATCAGATCAGAAATATTTCGCTTCCGTAGAGGTAGCTTAAGTCTTCCGTTTGTTAGCTCAAATTTGATTTGTTGACGGGTTCAAAGGCCTAATCTAAAAATAAATGCTGCCCGAGCAGGATTTGTCTGCTGCAGCAGAAGTAAAGGTTTCGACCCTTTGGTATCCCATAGTGCCGAATGTCGATGTCAGAGCTGGCTCGATACTCGTCCCAGCTAGAGATTTGGGATTAGTGTTGAACGTCCCAGCTCGATACTCGGGACTAGTTTCCAATGTCGATGTCACAGCTTGCTTGACATTCGCCCCAGCTCGATATTCGGGACTTTTACCGATATCGATGTCAGAGCTGGCTCGATATTCGTCCCAGCTCGATATTCGAATGTCGAATGTGGACTGTCGATGTTAGTGCCAACTTCACGCACCTAACCAACTGTTGTCTTTTTTTTGCGATTTTCAAGTATCATTTAACATTCGGTAAAAGGATGTCGAACTATTTTTGTCAACATCAAAAATGCTTTATAATCGCTAAAACCGAATATAAAAAACAACTAAATATAACAAGAAACATCTTTTTAAAAGGTAGTCGGCGTAAATGCTGACCTTGAAATACAGTTTGCAAGTTACGTTTCTAAATAATTAAATTGAAAACAAAAGTTTACCTATTATGTTTGTTAACTTGTTAGTGACATATGCACCGCATGAAATGTGTGTTATCAACTTATCATTGAAAAACCAAACATTAGTGTCACAATGCGTTTCGATACAAAATTGTATTCAAAAAAGCAAACTTGACCGTTAATTATAGCACCGTCACACCGGACTGGCGTCCTTACGGCGACCTAAAACTGTGTTTCTGGACATTTCTGATTGTCATTGTGAGGACGCCAATGACTTTTTCGATAAGAATGCTGTTTTTCGCCTTCCCGTCACACTAGCGTCTTGGTTTATGGCGTTCTAAGCGTCCTCACTTAATACGTCCCTCGCGACCTTGCCGCGTTCTTACGGCGATCAAAGCCGACCATACGGCGTCCTTGGCGTTCTGACTGCGTTCTTATTGCGATCATGGCGTCCCCGCAGCGGATACCACACGGCGACATACCTTGCAGTCAATGATAATTGTCTGTGGGTTTGAGCGGCGACCACACGACGTCCATGGCGACCTTACAGCGACCCTACCACGTCCCTTCTACGACTATTGCGTCTCTACGGCGTCCCTACGACGTCCTTAACAGAACGCCGTAAGAACGCCGGACTTCGGCGACCACTTTGAATATGTTCAAAGTGGTCGCCTTGGGCTCGTTTCCTGAGCAATTTTCGGCGTTCTCACTGCGTACTCTTGCGTCCTTACTACGTCCCTCCGGCGTCTATGGCGTTCTCACTGCGACCTGGGTCGCCGTAAGGACGCAGTAAGGACGCCAGTCCGGTGTGACGGGGGTATAAGAGTCCGAAAAATGCCTGAGAAATTTAATGATTTCAAACTTGTGTAAATGCAACGCTAAATTAGCATGTAATTTAATGGTGTTCATTCGAGACAGCACACGTGGCGCTTACCCCGCGCATGCTAGTAAATTTCAATTATTCTGACAAGTGTATCATGCTTCGGGTGTCAAATGGCCTATAAAATTGAATTGATTAACAGCCAGTTTGGTTTCTCGTTAATGTCAAGTAAACGATTAATGGGAATTGTAATTTAGAATATTGCACGTACTAGCGGCATGCTATTTTTAGTTGTTCGCGCTAGCGAGCAACTAATGTAGAGGGAGTTTTGCAAGCCAGTGTGATGCTTAACTACGTTAGGAACGATAACCACCGCATCTGCCTTTTTATAATTCACCACTGGTACACTGCAGTCTTGCGGATTGTCTTCTTTTTAAACCAGCTGTTAACATTTAAATCACTTAGCGGTTTATCGAGTGTGTATGTAATCAATAGTGTTTTACAGCTTGCGCGACGATATTGGCAGGTTAATCATTGAAATCTGTACATATTGGCTGCTTTCAGGGAAAACGGGGCTTAATGCATGTCAAATAAGATTAGCCTGTGCACACTGATTAGCCTGTGCAATGCGCACATTTTGTCTAAGTTATCTCTATAACATTAATATGAGGATAAACAGTGCACACACATCTCGACCTGTGCTTTAAGACACACTCTTTATAAATGTGAATGGGTTGTGTTCATTTCAAACTTGCGATTTAAAAAGCTATAAGATAATTTTGATAAATGGGTTGCGTCTTAGATTATGCAATAGCGAACAACTTCATTGCCTTCAGCGCTTTTATCTTATTCAGTATACGAATACCCACTAATGTTCTATACTTTTCATTGTTTTGACATTTCTATAAATTGCAGTTACATGTTTAGTAGTTTACACCATATCAACAGCACTTGCACTACAGTTTTCAATTATATTGTTCAGCATAGTCCTATTTTTCAGATGTGTATATAAGTTGCCATTGTTCTTGTCTTATATTGGTTTACACAATATTTATTATGATACTTTGAACATGACATGTGAATAACATTCATACAATTACGGATAAGAAACAAGTTACAAGTTGTCTAATATTGGACTTATCACGATATTGAAGTATCCGCCAATTATAATATTTTTTATATGAATAGTCATTAATAAAGGTATGCAATGTTTTGTAAAAAAAACGTTTATCGGAGTTAGAACCGTAAACATTCATTTTTTTGGTTTCCTGTTTTGTGATGTCAAGGCTTGCTAGGTTTCCAGTTATATATATCTTAAATGTTGCTGACCTTTATATTTGTGTTATGTTCTGTTATTGGCATTGTGATTCCTTGTTTGTTTGTATAGTTATGTTTTGTTATTAGAATTGTGATTCCTTGTTTGTTTGTAGAGATATGTTTTGTTATTAGAATAATGTTTCATTGTTTGTTTGTAGAGTTGTGTTTTGTTATAAGCATTGTGATTCCTTGTTTGTTTGTAGAGTTATGTTTTGTTATAAGCATTGTGATTCCTTGTTTGTTTGTAGAGTTATGTTTTGTTATAAGCATTGTGATTACTTTTTTGTTTGTAGAGTTATGTTTTTTTATTAGAATATTGTTTCCTTGTTTGTTTGTAGAGTTATGTTTTGTTATAAGCATTGTGATCACTTTTTTGTTTGTAGAGGTATGTTTTGTTATTAGAATATTGTTTCCTTGTTTGTTTGTAGAGTTATGTTTTGTTATTAGAATAATGTTTCCTTGTTTGTTTGTAGAGTAATGTTTTGTTATAAGCATTGTGATTCCTTACTAGTTTGTATTATGTCCACTGAGATAGATATCATCATCCCATTCGCATTTCAATGTTGGGGTTACAATATATGTTAAATGACTTTTGTTAAGTAGGCATGCATTATATTTCTTTTCTTCTAACCATTTGAACAGCTAAATAGGTTTTTCTTTCGTATTTAGCCATTTTACATTAAGTGTACATATGTGAATACTCATCAAGAATTGGGTTGTAATAAATGATATGTACGTGCGTACCAATCCATTTAGATACTATTCTACTCAGTTGAATAAACGTTTTCATGCTATTTAATATAGATTTGGGCAAACTTGTATAGTTGATATAGTGATCAATGCATCTTATTGTGCATAATCAATTAATTGATGAGTTAATGATGATATAACTTTATGTTTAACATGCAAGTATAATGAATATAAAACTAAGTTGAAATGTTTCATCAAACAATTATTTATCGGTGGTTGCCGATGCAAACAACA
Organism: Dreissena rostriformis; assembly: GCA_007657795.1. NCBI lineage: Eukaryota > Metazoa > Mollusca > Bivalvia > Myida > Dreissenidae > Dreissena > Dreissena rostriformis. The sequence goes on along the minus strand of VMBQ01001434.1, from coordinate 98,458 downwards.
CCAGGTTTAATATATCCACATATACTAAATATAAACATACGCTTTATTATATTTTGCATATTAGTTAATCATCAGTTATACTATTGTTGTAGTCAATGTATGCCTTTCCTTTAAGGGTTTGCTTCTATCAATATGAGAATATAAGACAGTCGTTAAATTATATGTCGTTAATAACTTGACAAAGATGTAGATTCTGATCTGGAAGGAGTGAGTAAACAAACTGATTTCTGACGTGTGGCCTATCTAATATACAAAAAAGCAAAATTATAGATTAGGCATCAGATGCGCATAACATTTTTAATAACATAACTTGCAAAAATGTAATAATAATTACAAATGCCAAATGTTTTAATTTATATTATTTTATGGCAAGAAACTGGAATCTGATTGATGGCTGGCAGAAAATAAACAAATGAGTTGAAACCAATGTTACTATTATTATATTTGATTTTGGGACTTTGTGATAAAAAAACACTGTATTATACTATCGAAACACCGCTCCAGTCCCCTGTGGGTACACTATTTATTTTCATCGTAAACTTGTTTATTGCAGACATACAATATTGCCTATCCATTACCATTAGTATTCATAGTTCATGTGTACTTTAATGGAAACCTGGTGTGCGAAGTTCTCGAGTTTCTCGTGATTTATGCGGTATGTCTTTGTGTCATTTTCTTTTGGTTTATGCTATGTGGTTCATAAGCGATATTGATTAACCTGCCTTCAATATAAACTGCAATAAAATAACCAGAATCCATCAATATCAATGCTAGAACAGTATGGGCGATATTTGAATAATACAATTTCGTGTATCGCTTCGTGTGTCGCGCAAAATATCGTGTGTCGCTTCGTGTTTCGTGGGTCGCCCTTTGAATGCGAGACACGATATTTTGCGCGATACTCAAAGCGACACACGATATTTTGCGCAATACACGGAGCGACACGCGATATTTATTACGATATATCGCCTTTTGGGCTACCTACACAAGGGCGATATTTCGTGGTACATTCTCGTGCGTCGCTTCGTGTATTGCTTAAAATATCGTGTGTCGCTTCGTGTGTCGCGCAAAATATCGTGTATCGCTTTGTGTGTCGTGTATCGCCATTGATGTCAGAAGGGCGAGATTATAGATGGCATTATCCGGATCCGTACAAAGTAAAGTTGTAGCATGATGTAAGTTTCCGAATTTGCCTAAGTTCAAGGGTAAATTACTCTGCAACAAAAAGTGCAACATTTACACAATTACGTATTGCAAGTTTACATAACATTAACAACATATCTTTAAGATTTCATGTTGACACAAAGCAAAAACTGAGAGACTAGTTTGAGAAACAAAGTACAGATGTACAATGAAGTGAAGATCCAAAATGTTACTTCGTTCAACGGCTCATAACTCTGCAAATAATATAACGACATACACGATAATTACACCCTGCACTTATACATAATATAAACAACATATCAATAAAGTTGCGTGCTGATACGCATAAAACGGAGAGACTAGTTTGCGGCACACAATACACATGTGAAGCGAGTCAGACAAACCGACCGACCGGGGATTCCAATATACCTCCACATACTTTGTTTGCGGGGAAATAATAAAGTTATATATACAGCCCATGTTCAAGAGAGACGACAATATATAGGCTGAAAGGAAAACAAGCTATGTCTTTCAATGTTTCTGAAAAATCGGTTCACTTTAATAACTGGAAGGCCTTCAACAATGTTTGTGTTCTTGTTCTTCGACAAAGTTTGAAGTTTCAAAGTTCTTCTACAACAAACGCATTTGTAGTTTATATCAATTTAATATGTATGAATACTATTATTTTTAGATAAAACAAGACATATTTAGAAAAGAATTAACACAATTGGTTCGCATACGTCCATTTGCACACGCAGCACAAGGAAACCACATCCGCGCGTGGTCCAAAAAAGTGAGAGCATTCAGGATGAATTATGTTTATCAACTTGGTTGAAAGTGTTCTCGAACATTAATGTTCGAAATGCTAGAGAAAATACGAATTCAGCCGCGCTCTGTGCAAAACCGGGCTAAATGCATGTGCAAACAGTATCGTCCCAGATTAGCCAATGCAGTCCGCACAGGTTAATCATGGAAAACACTTTCTGCTTTTATATTTTTTTTGTCATTCAGGGAAATGATCTTCTAAACGAAAACCAAGTATAGGCGGAAAGTATCGTCCCAGATAAGCCTTTGCGGACTGCACATGCTCATCTGGTATACTACTGCACGTACATTCATTAAGCTCGGTTTTCCCAGAGACTGACTCAATTATAAAGTTGTTGCGTAAGAAGAGCGTCTGAGTGTAGAATGTTTAACCCTTTGCATGCTGGGAAATGTGTCGTCTGCTAAAATGTTGTCTGCTAAATTTCTTAAATTAGCATTTTCATTGATTTTTTTTGCAAAGAATACTATCAGAATAGCAAACAGTTTGGATCCTGATGAGACGCCACGTTCTGTGGCGTCTCATCTGGATCCAAACTGTTTGCAAAGGCCTTCAAAATCCGGTTCCAGCGCTCAAAGGGTTAATGATGCGGTTGAGATTTATTCATGTGATCCATGTGCACACAAGAACAAGCACATTACGAAAATAGTATCACAAGTTCTTTTGCAGTGTTGAGATGATCTGGTTTAACCCCTGTGTGTCGATAAGCAGCAGATCAACCATTCTGCAGACTAAAATCGCATCTGCAATTAGGAGGGAGGTGCTTAGTTTTATTATTTTAATATATTTTATATGTTAATTTAATTAATTATTGTACACACGTATACATTGATATTTGATACTTTTATTTATTTAATTGCAATAAATTGGTGTCTTTCTGTGGATACATATATAAGATGTCTTCGTGAAATACACAATTTTCATTTGTTATTTGTTGATTTTATGTTGACAATTGTTGAAGAAACATGTTTCAAAGTAAGTATATTAACTATATGGAACATCATTAAAGTAACATTAATACTCAAAAATCAACGGAAATTTCGTAAAGTATTTCGTAAAATGAAGTTACCTAATTAAAAATCAACGTTCCTTATAGCAAAAGCCAAAATTCCAAAACGAGATGTTTTCTGGTAACATGGATGCCTGTAGATATAAAATGCTTGTTTTTAATTTTACGTGTCACTATTAATTCTATTTTAATGTCCCGCGACTATATCTATTCATACGACACAAGAGCACTAAACTGGTACCATGTTAGTGTTCATGTGTCGTATGGATAGATATCAGTGTGGGGTTATAAAATGGAATAATTTGTGTACAAAAAAAATAAAAACGTGCATTTTATATCTACAAACATCTATGTTACCAGAACACATCTGACTTTGAAATTTTGGATATTGCTATAAGGAACATTGATTTTGTATTGGGTCACATTATTTTACGAAATACTTTACGAAATTTCCGTTGATTTTTGAGTATTAATGTTACTTTAAAACTTGTATTATTGGAAACCGCACGGGCTTCCGGGTTCAAAATATTATTTCTTGGAATAGTGTATTTATTTGTAGATAAGGTGTGGATAAAGTCCAAAATAAAAAATTGATAAAGCCCAAACTGTGGGAGAGATTGATATGTAATGCAACAGAAGGTTAATTGTGTGTTATAATTGCCAATGTTCCTTCAAATATTTTTTTCGTATGACCCGTTGTGTTTCATTTAAAGGGACTGTCCACTAGATAAAGCGTCGCGCGACGCGAAACGATATTTTGGGAACCTACGAGGATTGCTTATATAGCTAAAAATACATCAGTCGTAAACATGAGCGTCCGAGGTCGAGTGGTCTAAACAGGTAGCTTTTTACTCTAGGACTCCAGGAATCCGGGGGTCAGTGGTTCGAGCCCTGTTGAGGTTACTTTTTTTTTTCCTTTTTTTAGATTGTATTCTTGTTTTTTACTGGAGATTTTTAGTTCAAATGTTTAAATTTATCAATATAAAGCATTTAAAGCATTTAATGACAAGCTTCAATACATGCCAAAATCTAGTGGACAGTCCCTTTAAAACCGGATCTTCGCTTTGCGGCTTCGTTGGTGACTCCTTAGTAGTACGATTGCTTTTAACGGTAATAACTTCTTATTCAGCCCTCTCATGCTTTTGTTGATCAATTGGACCAAAGACCTATCAATATGTATATTGATAGGTCTTTGATTGGACTTGAGGAGCTTGAAACACTGTTGTACTACAGACTGATTTAACAGAAGTGGCATATTAAGTTTTAATATTTCATTTTTATGATTTTCTTTGCTACGATTCACAATTAATTAGAAGGTATGGAATGAATCTTGACAGTAGTAGCATTTGCTGCCGTAGTTTTCCATTGTTTTTCGTTGAATTAAGTTCCTGAAAGGAAACGCATACCTATTGTAGTATATACTTAATTAGAAATTCCCCCCTATATTTAGTTGCATGCAATTGGTTCATAATCAGTGAGTGAGCTATAAATCTATGTTGATTTTTCTCTCAAAATGAATAGTTTGGTATTTATTAAACGGTCTTTGGGAAAAAGTCTGTACTTTATCGCCATCATAGTTTGGTTTTATCCATCGTGCATTATATCGGCTCAGGAAAATAACGATGACAAAGTATTTTGATACATTTCAACAAAATATACTTAAAATCTACATAGTAATGGCTGAAACATACGATCGTTCACGCATTATTACAAAATATAACTGCTCAATGATTTATTGCATAAATATTGACAATTTCACTGTGTTTTTGTAGATTCTCAAGTTAATTCATAACGTGTATCATGTATCATTACTTTTTCCATTGTTAGTATTTTGAAAAAGCTCGTTGTAACTACAAAATATCATTTTATAATTACCGATATTTTTATTTTTTAAACCTACCATGAATATAGTTTTTCTAAATAAAAATTGGTACTACACATTTCTACCGCCATGCTTTGTCTACAATTTTATTTATCTGCTGCAAGTTTGGTTTATCAATTTACAGTGGGTGTGGTTAAGAATTGCATCAGGGGCGTCAGAAAAATTCTAGAATTGAATCGCGCTCTGTGAAAACGGGGTTGAATGACTGTGCGTAATGTGTCGTTCATATTAGCCTGTTCAATTCGCACAGGCTAATCAAGGACGACACTGTCCACTTGTAATGTGCCGACTGCACAGGCTAATCTAGGACGGCACTTTACACACATGCATAAACCCCCTTTTGAAAGAGCGAGGCTCAATTATATAGGGTTATGAATACTAAGTAATAAAAAGACATATATCCCTGCAATCAGGTCACGATCTGTGTCATGGCTTTCACCTTGCGATGTTTGTTCATTGTGTTGATATAACATTAATAATACGTGCTCATTAAGTAAATTTTAAAAACTTAACAATTGCATGGTTGCAAGTTTCCTGCCAGAGTGTCAACACATTGGTACATATGTTTTGCATCAGTTAAAGGCAGCGCAAGTCGCTACATGAACGAGATGTAGTGGATCCTCTACACTAGTTGAGCCTCTTGATATGTCAGTTCCAATTGCATATATGCCACAGGCCTTAATATTTCCAGTTGATCTTGTCTATTGCACTGCCCCACTTTTGTGCGTACTACGTCACTGGTTTATGTTCACACATGTCATAGGTCACATTTCCGTTCTGGTTTTTGAATTAATTAATTAGTTTGCATTAATCGAGCACTCCCATTAAAATGCCAACTATGCCCCCAACTATCACAATCATTATCACCACTATCACTATGGAAACGCAACGTATTTTCCTGCTCTCGTTCTCCTGAAATAAAGTAATAGCATTAATTGTTATTGGAAACGACATTTCCTGGAATAGTATGGTATCATCTACAAAGTTATGTTCGTTAGTTCAAAGAGACATAATGCCACGATTTAGTAACATAATTTGAAGTTATGAATATATCAAAGGTTAAATCCATTAAAATAATAATATCTAGACACTTTTTAACTTTGAAGTCGTTTTGATGAAATAGTATGTCTTTTAGAAATTCAACGTGTTATAACGAATATTTAGGATACGTTTTCACTTTAATTTTATATAAAATAAATGTCAATGTAATATATAAAACAGTACCAATAAGTATTTGGTATTTACTGTAATTTGTTGTGAATCTTTAAATTCTAATAAAATAATCGAAGTTTTTCGAACAACGAATCAGAATCTTAAGTTCTTATGCGAGGAATAGACAACAGGGTCTGGAATACATGTCTATTCACCAGCAATCTATATTTCTGCAAAAATTAATGCCCTTCTAACATGGCATGACGTTGACGGATTTATGATGTCTGCATTTAATAAACTGCACATATGATCACGCACTTGGCCTATGACTCATTTAAGTATGCACAATACATACATCATTCTCATACAACAAAAGTCCCGTTCTGAGTTATATACAAAAAGGACGATACATGAGCTAATTAACGAACAGTATTGGCCTGGGTCTGAAGGTGTTGTGAACTTACCTCGGAAGATTGCTCCGTTGGTCCAACAGACTCTGCGACCGACTCACCATTTTCTGTAATTGCACGTACAAGGTTAATAAAGCCTCTGGAAAACTGTGATTTATGCATGTGCGTTAACCCTTTGAGCGCTGGAACCGGATTTTGAAGGCCTTTGCAAACAGTTTGGATCCAGATGAGACGCCACAGAACGTGGCGTCTCATCAGGATCCAAACTGTTTGCTATTCTGATAGTATTCTTTGAAAAAAATCGATGAAAATGCTAATTTTAGAAATTCAGCAGACAACATTTTAGCAGACGACAAATTTCCCAGCATGCAAAGGGTTAAGTGTCATCCTAGATTATCCTATGCAGTCCGCACAGCCTAATCAGGGAAGACACTTTCCTCTTAAACTAGATTTTCGTTTAGAAGAGACCTCCTTTAAACGAAATATTTAATAAAATTAGAGAGTGTCGTCACTGATTAGCCTGTATGGGCTGCACGTGCTTATCTGGGATAACACTTAACGCACATGAATTAAACGCAGGTTTCCAAGAACGAGGCTTATTTAATCATACACTAATTAAACAGCTTTGGCAACAGCCGATTTTAGGAACCAAGTAATGTTAATTTGGCGGTTACATATGAAGTATGGATTTTTCAACTGATTTCATGCGGGAATGTGACGTAACTGACATTATAGCAAACTATGCAGTCCGCATAGGCTAATCATGGACGCCAGTTTCCACTTAAACTGGATTTTGGCTATAAGAAGACTTTCTTTAAATGAAAAAAAAAAAACATGCAAGAGGAAAGTTTCGTCCCTGATTAGCCTGTGTGGACAGGCTAATCTGGAACGACACTTTACTTACATGCGTTAAGCCCGGTTTGCCCGCAGGATGTGCTGTCATTTCATGAATACTACACTGTTCAAGAAAACATGATATCAACGCGGTGTTTAATGTATACAGCTTCCCGTGGACATATGCTTTAAACATTTAGTTTTGTAAGTAGCACACATAATGGTCAGACTATTGTTATCAACGAAATAATAATTGAATGAAAGAATCCAGACAAGGCGTGGGTCCGTTCTTCTGAAGACATTGTAAATATGCCTGAGGATATGATACCTTGATCATGTTAATATTAAAATGAGTCTCGCTCTGAGTAACCGGACCTAATGCATGTGCGTTTAGTATTTTCACAGGTTAGCCTATGCAGTCCGCACAGGCTTATCAGGTAAGACGATTTCCGCCTAGACCCGATTTTAGTTTTAAAAACAACAACAATTCAATTAAAAGAACAATTATATAAAGCGGAAAGTGTGGTCCCAGACTAGCCTGTGTACAGGCTAATCTGGGCCCACACTTTTCGCATTGAGCCCAGCTCATAACGCGTGCGCTCATACCCATGTGAATGGTAAACTTCTCGGTCTCCAATTCCGGGTCTATCTCCCAGGACTGGATGGCGATAGTCTGGTTCATGGAGAAGATCAGGTCTCGCAGGTCCTCGATCTCCCTGCAATGGTACTTTTCACATATGAGCATCGCTCTGTGAAAAGGGGTTTAATGCATGTGCGTAAAGTGTCGTCTCAGATTAGCCTGTGCAGTCTGCACAGGCTAATCAGGGACGAAACTTTCCGCATTCACTTGATTTTTGCTAAGAAGAGACTTTCTTAAAACGAAAAATATCATAACAGTGGAAAGTGTCGCCCCTGATAAGCCTGTGCTAATATGGGACGACACTTTACGCACACGCATTAAACCCCTTTTTCTCAGAGCGCGAATCATGTATTGACAGGTTTAAGATTTATGAAATTCGTTATGCTTGCTGGATTTGAAAGAAAGCCGAAGTCTTATCGAGACACTGTGGTGTTTATTTTGATGCCTGGAGCCAGAAAGCTGGTGTTCTTAATCTCGGGATCGATCCCAGTGCTGGATCGAACTGGGACCTCCAGACGGACGCCATTTCCACCAATCAAATCGACCCACCAACGCGATCGACTTTCTTAAAGACACTTTCAAAAAAGTGTGCTAAATACCGAAGGTCGCTCACGTAAGAATTGAAGGAACTGACGTGTTTTGAGAAGCTTGTGTGATGTTTACAGAACGATTAAAGAACACGGCTGAGATATTAATTTAACAAGTTTTGTGAAGATTTAAAAAAAAAGTAATTTCTAGCATAATTTGGAAACTACGTGTGTTAACAAATATAGAGTTAATTAAAACGATAATATGCTCGTAAGCCTGACTGTTGCAGTGGTAGAACGTTATTGTTTTTCACGAACAAGGGTTCCAATCCCAGCGAGGTCAAGATTTTAAACAGTTTTCTTTAAAATATACTTATTTTATATCATTCTATGTATTTTAGTTTTTGTTGATGCATTTAATGCACTGAAATAAAATTCAATTTCGACATTAAAACGGAAGTGCATATACACTATATAATACATGGAGCTTGGTACGGCAACACTATGGCCACGATTGTTACGTGATACAGCTGAAAGAATTTAATTATTTATTAATATTAAGACATTAACGAAACATGTTTGAAGTTCCAGCTATGTGACTGTAATGCGCTAGTTCTTGACCAGATATTAGTTTTCTCCGCAGTGTCTGCACATTTCAGCATAAATGTTACGCATGCTTCTTGTTAATAAGATATATGGCATAATATAATAGAAAATAATATAGAAAAGAAGAAAACAGATCAGAGCAGAACAAAAGAACTGAATCAATAACTAATTATATAAATAAAAAATAAATAAATGAATAAATAAAATAAAAAATAGCTGCAATGCGATTCTTAAATCAGTCTTTCAGAGCTACCAATATGAGCCTCTGGGAAATCCGGGCTTCCATGGCCAATTTGGGACAACACTTAACCCTTTGAGCGCTGGAACCGGATTTTGAAGGCCTTTGCAAACAGTTTGGATCCAGATGAGACGCCACAGAACGTGGCGTCTCATCAGGATCCAAACTGTTTGCTATTCTGATAGTATTCTTTGAAAAATAATTGTCGAAGAAAATGCTAATTTTAGAAATTTAGCAGACAACATTTTAGCAGACGACAAATTTCCCAGCATGCAAAGGGTTAACGCACACGCATAAAGCCCCATTTTCCAAGAGCGAGGTTGATATGTTTTGATAGAGGTGCATCAACATGCATTTACTATTACACAGTTTTACAAAAGCGAACAGTGATAGTAAAATACATTTATCAAACTGAGAAGCATGTTAAAAAACGTGTATTTACTGTTCCCACCATAATGCTTGTAATTAGTTGATGCATCTGGTATGTTATTCCCTAAAATAATTAAGAAAACATTATATGTAAGATCGGGTGTGCTTTCCTTGACCTTGCTTACTATTTAAGCATTTCAAGCTAATAATATAGTATAAACATTCAGTACTAACTAATATAAAGATTATGGTATTAATGAAATGTTTCCATTTATATAACAAACCTTTACACTAATTGGTAATAAACAGAAAAGATAATCCGACACACCGATTTTAAAAATCGTACGGTTGTTTATTGAATATTAACTACAGGAATGTAGGTTGCGGAGCATGTACACACTTAAATGCCACGTGCATTTGTAAAGATAGAATGAGATGAAAGTTGCAAGACAGGCGCATGTTCATTAAATACCCAAACAGAAATGGTCCAAGTTTGATCACGCAAACAACAGGTTCTTCAATACACCAATCTTTCACTTGAACGATTCGGATTTTCATCCACAAACAAGAAGTTACTAGATTTGATATGAAACGCACTTACTCTTCAACTTACAATTGTTTTTAATGCTTTCGACTAAAAGCATATAATTTATAATTCTCCAGGTGAAAGTGCTTGTGCAAATAAAATTCGCGAGGTGAGTGGAAGATGTTATCAATCAATAAATCCAACAGTTTAACATCTGGATATGAAAATAAATATTTAATATATTTAATGTGGAATCACGGCATGAACATAACGTTCTGAACCAAGATAATGTTTGCAAACCAAAGATGAGGTATCATTGTTAGGCTTTTTGACACAAATGTTGATATGTTCCAGCCCTCTGTTCAACATGACATGTTGTGAAAGCCACTAAAGCTATTAATGACGACGTATTTACAAAACTAAGTTGGAATATTATAACTATCTAAAACACATTTACGAAATGACTTCCGCCCTCACATCAAAACTTGCTAATGCTGTGAAGGTCAACGCACCTCCCTCACCATAATCGCCGATACAGTACTGAATTTTATTCTACGTCGTCATGGTTACCTTTGAAGAATATGAACGTCGTCGGCAGTGGTGGAGAGGGCGTCGCCGCTCCCGAAGCTCTTCACGGACAGGATGTCGGTGCCCGGAAGTCGGTCCACCAACAGCTTGTCGTACATCTTCTTCGGTAAAGGATTTTCCGAGATACCAGCGTTGATGAAAATCGTTTTGTCTGAAAGCGTCTTAGTTATAACAGCTCACGTTGTTTTGGAGCAAATAATGTGGACACGAACTTTGTCTTGCTTCTGGAGTTTCGCTTCTTTATATTGTGATATGTTTTATAAAACGTGTCGTTTAAAAAAGTAGGTTCGTATCAATTTGATTAAACATAATATGTAAATTAAGTATTAAGTGTTAATGTAACTTAACCTGGTAAAAACAGTGCGAACAATAAGTAAAAACCTCTTTAGTTGGTGAATACTTTAAGTACAGTCTTCATTTGCAAATTGAGAAAGAATGACTACAAGAGACTCAAACACGACCATATGTATATATGACAAGTAACCCTATCACTGATTATGTTTTTCTGTGGCAAACATTTGAAAGTTAAAAGTACGTTTTAGTTCGAAACGTTTATAAGCCTCATGCTGGGAAAACGGGACTTTATGCATGTGCGTAGAGTGTCGTCCCTGATTAGTCTTAGCAGTCCGCACAGGCTAATTAGGGACGACACTTTCCGCCTAGACTTTATATCCTGCCTGAACTTCATTTTCGCTGAGAAGAGACTTCCTTTAAACGAAAAATACCATAAAAGCGGAAAGTATCACTTTGCGCAAATGCATTAAAACCAGTTTTCTCAGAACAAGGCACATGTAATCGGACGTCAATGAGATACGCACCTGTATCCAGGATAAAGTCGTGCTCGATGCACATGGAGACCGAATACTGCTCCTCCAGGAACTCCAGGCATGCCGAGAACGCGTGATACATCAGTTCCAACTCTTCGTCATGGCAAGCACGTGACGCCTTCCTGACCAATCAGATTTGCGCATCGCATTAATGTAAATTGTTTGAGGACGATAGAGGTCGGAATTAAGAAATCAGGTACTGTTGTTTTTTTCGAGTTTCAAAAGTTTGTGTGTTCAGGTGTTACACTACTCGAGACAGTTTTACGACAAAATTTGCGTAGTCCAGATAATCCATCCAAACATGTGACTGTGATGAGGTCAAGCAATAATTGAGCCGCGTCATACGTATTATCCCTTTGCATGCTGGGAAATTTGTCGTCTGCTAAAATGTCGTCTGCTGAATTTCTATAATTTGCATTTTCTTTGATTTTTTCTTCAAAGAATACTATCAGAATAGCAAACAGTTTGGATCCTGATGAGACGCCACGTTCTGTGGCGTCTCATCTGGATCCAAACTGTTTGCAAAGGCCTTCAATTTTCGGTTCCAGCACTGAAAGAGTTATGCAATGTGCGGCCAGCGTAGAGCCAGACCAGCCTGCGCATCGACACAATCTGATCAGGAGTTACGCTGTTCGCTAATGAAACAGTGTAGCACCTGACCAGACTTCGCGGATGCCCTGAGGTACCCTGAGTGCATATGGCATAAGGCTTTTTTTCGAATGACGCGGGTCAAAAAATGTAATAGCCGTTGGACGAAAGTTGTCATTATGTTTCACATGCTGTGTGGTGATATTTGATATACATGTAATAGTGTTCATCACATGAACACTTTTTAAGAACAGAACAGACACTAAGACATTCTAAAGTCTGCGTGGGCATGTGTGTTATTCTGGAAACGTAAGTAAAATAAACGAGCTGATAAAAAGATTGCAAACACAGATTGAAGCATGAACGAATCAATGTTCGTGTTTTCGCCGTGAAACTATCTTTCCACGCCACAAATTTACCAGAAATAAACAAATTGTATTGCCTGTTGCACGCAAAGGACGCATTGAAAATGTCAGAGCACGAATTAAAACTAACTGAACAATGTATACTGTTGACATCGAAGCCGTAATTTCAATACTTTTTGAAAGTAGCAGTGCATTGTTATTTCTCATACCATCTCGGTTGATTTAATTCGTACTTCTGATAAAAGAAGCACTAATTAATTTGATTGGTCTGACCATGCATATTACTGAGCAGTGGTCGTTGTTTTAGCTAAAATACGAAAAAAGTACGTTTTCAGACTGGTTTCGCGTGTCTAATAATCGAACTAAAAATAGATTCGAAATTATTGAAAGACAGACATCAGCAATGTAAACGGCTGGGTCATTGCAGAGCGGACGTGTAAAACATTATTTCATCATAGGTAGTGTAATATTGAGTAAGGTGGCGCTTAAATGCGAGGTAAAAACTTCAATGGATCCAAATAGTACTCAACCAAATCCGCTTGGGGTGAACAATTGTGTAGGTATTTAGTCACTAGGACTCAGTGACATTTGAGGGTATGTCAAACACTGGCATAAAACAATCAGCGTCAACGAGATTTCATTGAAGAATAAACTGGTATGGGGACCAAATATCATAATAGTGTCATGCCTTGATAAAAAAAACGCACCTTCAGTTACGCTTTTAAAAACAGACAGTGTCGCCTACCTCTTAAGGACAGGAATGAGTCTGTTATGAGCTTGCTTCGTGTGATCCCAGATTCGAGTCCTGGACAGCTTCAACTTCCGGCGCAATGTCTCCCCGTCCGCCGGCGTTCCCAACAGGGAAGCCAGAATGCAGTAGCGGGCCGTCTCTTCGTTTATTTCTTTTAGGATCTGGAAAGTGGATAACAAAAACTAACCTAAAATACTTAATCTTAATGGGTTGGTGAATTCGCCCTTACATGTTTGCATGCGATTGGCCTTCGTAGTTATTTGACGCACCTGTGATATAATTTCTAAACATTAGTTTTTGACATAAGTACTCAAACTGGAAGAAAGCTATTGTTATTCCTCTTTTCCAGAAAGGAAGATGCTTATCTCACTTCAAAATACAAATCAAATTACATATCAAGATAAATGCATTGATAAACTTATTCAAAACATCTTTATCATCATCTTACTTCTAAACATTGATTTATTCGAAAATCAAGTCAGTAATTTGAAGAGGTCATACGAATGTTTCCAAACCAATCGACTTTTTAATCATATATCTCGATCTGTCGATGAAAATCAATTCATGTGACATTTTATTTTTGCCATATTTCAAAATCCTTCGACAAATTTTGACCTGATGTACTTACGTGTGTGCTCAATCAACCTGGGTGTTTAGGCAATGTGTTGCTCTAGATAATACATAACTTTTTATCCAATCGAAAGCAAAAGGCTTTCGTAATATAATTAATAATTTACAATAAAAGCTGGTGTACAGCAAAGGTGCATTTCAGGTACATTCTTGTGTTCAAAACCTTCAATAAAATAGTTGAAAATAGTTTAAGCATTATATACCTGTTTGCTGATTACACTTGTTATGTTGTTTGTTGCATGTACGGCATCCACACTTAGGGAGAAAGAAGGCATTTTGAACCGTTATATTAAGTCAACAAAAAAAGCTTGGTTAGTGGACTTAAACACACATAAATCTGAAAACAATTATTCACATATCAATCCAATATTTAAAAAAAATGCTTTAAGTAATGATGATCGCAGAAAACAATATAAGTTCCGATCATGATTCTCATGTTTGGAATATCAATAAAGTTTCTTAATAAGCTATACATTGTTAACTCAAGAACAACATTAAAATACGTTCGTTTTGTTTGAGATGGTTATACGAATAACAAACTTAAGATACAATTCAAAACAAAGTTGCGATACTCGTTTCTGTTCAAACTTGGTCGATTTCGCCAAGAGAATTGTAGACATAAATTATCTGTTTAAGTCTATATGATGGACGACGTTATATGAAACCTGTCATGATATGAAGAATGCATCAAAACGAGAGCCCTTATTTTCCCTAAACCTAACACGTTTAACCAATCGCCCTCTTATAACTCAAGAAATCTTTCCAAACTGTAAACTGATTTACGTTACATTGATATTGTTTCAAAGGAAAATGTTTCAAGTGTAAACCAGTTCCGGATTGTTTTCTTACGAATAAGAGGGTTTAGACAGTTATGCGCACACAGCTCCGGAATCGATTAAGTGATCGGACTTTCCATTTGTATCAAATCCACCCGCACAGGCTTATCAGGGACGACAATTTCCGCTTTAATGAAATTTTTCGTTTAAATGATGTCTCTTCTTAGCGAAAATCCAGTTTAGGCGGAAAGTGTCGTCCCGAATAAGCCTGTGCGGACTGCACAGGCTAATCTGGGACGAAACTTTACGCACAAGCATAATGCCCAGTTTTCTCAGAACACGACACATGTAAGCTTCGTTCGGAAAAAAAAACTGGCCTAGATGCATATGCGTAAAGTGTCGTCCCAGATCAACCTGTACAGTCCGCACATACTGATAAGGAACGACACTCCGTATATATATATATATTAACCCAACCAAACAACCGTATATGTAAATGTGTATATCTCGATTACGTTCAGGGGTGAACCGCCAATAATGTTTCAAGAATTTCTGTTTATCACTTTTTCCCCCTTTTTTAAAACAGTTGGTGACGCTTTTTAATCGAACCCAACCTTGTTTTAATTAAAATATAAGACAAGTCTCATGTGAAACAAGACCAATAGTACAATGATGACAAATACTGAGTTGATAGATATTAATATACAATAGAAAATGGCAATGAGCTAAAACGCGAACTATGTCGCCATGGCAACGAAGAACCGGGAGATAAATATCGTCATTACAATTATAGCACTCTTCTTTCAAAATAGCATCGATAATGAAACGCTTATAATATATGTGTTATATGATACAGCTATATCAGTCGCAGACTGTGTGCAGAAACCAGACGTATAATTAATATCTCTTTGCGGATATCGTATCACTTACACTGTACATGTAATTTAGAATAGTGTGATGGAATTTCCGAACACCACCATAGAAACGCCTACAATAGGCTCTCATGTGCAATCGGACTGTTATGAATCAGAACATAACATTGTGACGTCATGCACTTGAAGAAAGAACATGCGTTCAAAAGAGACCAGCGTTATTAACCGATATATAAATATAGATCGTCCCACCTTCCTGAGACAACCAAATATTTCGTTTTAATTAGACTTCCTTTAAACGAAAGTGTCGTCCCTGATTAGCCTATGCGGACTGCACATGCTAATCTGGAACGACACTTTACGCACATGCATTAAGTCAATAATAGTAAATTACCCATCATTTTTTTTTTAAACAGACATTACAATCACGATGTTCCGTTGTGAAAACATGCTTCAAATACACTAAATTGAAATAAAAAGGAAATGTGCGTGTTAGTCGAATAGTTTTATTGGATTATAATGAAGAAATCATGTCCATTGCGTGAGGTTTATGGCGAAGAAATACGCTAGGTTGCATTCAAGCTATTGCGTTTCTGTAAGGATATGGTGCATGCAATGTTCTTTTTCGATGTATTTAACGAATGAAACATCAAAAGTGTGGTCTTAAGGCATTCCAACTTGCATTCCACTTACCTTGGTCGTTTGTTTTAAATACGCCGTCTAAATAAAATTATCCGAAGAATTATCTGTGTAATCAACCGTTGGTTTTTTATTGGTGGCAATATACAATAACAAATACATACGACACACTATTAAACATAACAAGAGGACCATAGGCCTTAAGAAGCTCACCTGAGACTTTGGGAACTGAACTGTTCTGATAAATGTGTATGATTTGTTTAATAGCATTTTCAAACTTGGCCGAGGTATCATTAGAACAAATTAGCTGATCTTGTTTCACTCACGGTTGGATTGCATGTGGTGTATGATATTAATAAGTAAAAACATCATTTTGAATGAACAAAATATATTATAAGGAAACATCAACTTCTCTGATTATTTTTTTTCACTATCATATATTTATATATAACAAGGTATTGAACTCAAAATGACCCGAATATAGGGTGCATCGCTTTGAACTGCTTTTTCTTCATCAATTGTTCAGCAATTTCCATGAACTCGGTCTTATTAAACGCATACATGAATTTCCTGTCTGGAAATGTACATATCGTGCAATATTTTTTACAATTGCTGGGTCAAATTTTAAGAAATAACACGATACACAACACGCTTGACCTACTCGTCATCGATCAGGCCCGATCCAAGACTGAAATCTTCACGGTATAAAGGGCATTTTCCGAACAAAGTTCGCGTTCCACGGTACCATAATTCAATTAAACAACATGCTTAAAGTTCTTAACGTGACATTACGCATCAAAACTAACTGCCGTACGCTTTTGAAACCTCTGTTTACATAATTTTCAATCGACCGACACTTTAAACACCCACTGCGTTTTGTAACGAACGATTTCATTGTACCAACGCGACGGTGTGTGTCTTGGTAACCCGCCTCTACACGATCTAATTAGTAAACGTGGGGTCCGAATTGGCTGATTAATCAAAATACAATCACTTCTGCATTTGTCTGTTTACTTGTTGTTTTTCAACAGACAAAAATAATATGTTTTTTGTTTGTTTGCTGGATCTCCTTATTACAGCACACGCACAGTTATGGCTGCAGTAACTTGGTAAGTGTCCCGGCATTGATCTTGTTATCAATAAAATATAAAGGGGGATACTGATTGGTGCGTTTGTTTCAGGTTACATTAGAAAAGATCTAGATAAATTAAACAAAGCAAAGTAGACACCAAGTAAGGGTTGAAAACATTTTTGGTGAACAATACATAAAATGAAATTGAAATATGTTTTAAACTTAAAAAAAAAACGATTTAAAAAAAAAACACTTTCATTTCTGTACTCCCAGATTGTAAGTATTTCAATAAACTGAAAAAATCACCTATCAGTTCAACCCCAAACAAATATAATCGATAATTGCAAGAATAAAACAAAACAACACTGTTATTTTTTACCAATTTTACTTGACCTGATTATTGCATGACTGATTAAATTTCCATAAATGTTAATCATACACCCCCAAATGACATGATGGCTTATACATTTAACTGGTGTGAACTGTTTATAATGCCAAATAAAAGCTATACTGCTTGTCAAAGATAAATATTAATAATAACAAAAAATAACACTTCTATAAACCAAAAAATATTTTAAAATATAAATGAAATTCAAAATACGGTTTTGTATTCCTATAAATACAACTTGTGTACAGAAGTATAATATATGGGGCAGTTATGATCTGTATATGTGAAGATTAAATAGTTTAAGTTTGTGATATTCTTACAAAGGTGTAATAGGCATATGCAACTAAAAAGCATGGTACATAACAAATAATATATGACTTACCAAAAACACAATAATAATAACTAGTATTAATATTTTAGTATTTACATGTTTTTGTTCATAGATTCGACCAAAATATATAACCTATTAAAATAATGAAGTGAAATTATTTAATAGTCAGAGTTATAGCGCAACTGACATTACTTTATTGTACATATTTTTTTATAATAAATCAGAAGTTGCAATTGCTAAAATACTTAAGTTTTTGTTAGGCAAAATTGTTTCATTTTATAGCAACAGATAAGGATTTACACAGAAATCGGTATTTCCCCAATATTTTTTGCATAATTTATTACATATAAAAAGAGTGATATAATTGCAAGTACTCAATGAATTCACCGAGTACTTGTTATTATATCACACTTTCTACATTTACTTATGGTTTGAAAATCAAAATTTATTAAACAAAATAATTTTGCAAATTAGCCAACCAGTGCAAATGCAGCACGCATGAACTATTTAATTAGTTTATCTGTTGCCCTGTACTGATATACCGCAAATGATGAACCAGTGCCTGCTGAGCCAAGTATAAACACATTGTGTCCATTCGTTACCTTGTTTAACGCATCGATTTGTTCATCATTTAAATCCATTCTTTGTAATTAAAATCAGTAAAAACATACTGCGTAGTGCTAAAACAAATTTGACGTACCGGGGAAAACTTCGGTTTCCATGTTAACATGAAATTGTGAAGAGGCGGGGAACCAAGACGCGCTGGATTAATGAAATCGCTCGTTACAAAACGCCGTGTGTGTTCAAATTGTCGGTCGGTTGAAAAGTTTGTTAACAAAGGTTTCAAAAGGCGTTGAACAGTTAATTTTGATGCACAGTGTAACGGCAAGAACTTTAGGAATGTTTTGTCATACGATTTATTGAATTATGTAACCGAGGTACGTAAACTTTGCCGGGAAAATGCCCTTTACTCCGTAAAGATTTCAGTCGTGGATCGGGCCTGATCGATGACGAGTAGGTCAAGCGTGTTGTGTATCGCGTTATTTCTTAAAAAAATGACCCAGCATTTGTAAAAATATTCAAGGTATGTTCATTGCAGAAAACGAAATAAAAGTAATGGCCGTTCAAAGCGATGCCCCCTTTTTCGGGTTAAATATTTTGAGTTAAATACCTTGTATATATATATATATATATATATATATATATTTATATATGTATTTGATCCAGCGAAGTTGATATTCGGTTATTATTTGATTATTTTTTATTCAAAGTGATGTTTTTACTATTTAATATCATAGCCACACGCTAACCACCCGTGGTTTCACTTAGATCGGACTAAAAAGCGACTTGTAGAGTGTTAAACTTCTTTCACTCTCTTCATATAAGGTACATTTCTCGCAATGGTGACCATCCTTTTTTCAGCCGACCGTAATGATTTTCAAACTCGGCAGAGATATCATTAAAACAAATGACCACTATGTTTGGAGGGGGGCAATTTTGACCACAGGGACATGATTTTAACTTGGTAGAGAACTTCCATACCCTGTTATATGGTAGAGAACTTCCATACCCTGTTATATGGTAGAAAACTTCCATACCCTGTTATATGGTAGAGAACTTCCATACCCTGTTATATTATAGAGAACTTCCATACCCTGTTATATGGTAGAGAACTTCCATACCCTGTTATATGGTAGAGAACTTCCATAGCTTGTTATATGGTAGAGAACTTCCATACCCTGTTATATGGTAGAGAACTTCCATACCCTGTTATTTTGGTAGAAAACTTCCATACCATGTTATATGGTAGAGAACTGTCATACCCTGTTATATGGTAGAGAACTTCCATACCCTGTTATAAGGTAGAGAACTGCCATACCCTGCTATATGGTAGATAACTTCTATACCCTGTTATACTTCCATACCCTGTTATACTTCCATACCCTGTTATATGGTAGAGATCTTCCATACCCTGTTATACTTCCATACCCTGTTATAATTCCATACCCTGTTATACTTCCATATCCATTTATATGGTAGAGAACTTCCATACCCTGTTATACTTCCATACCCTGTTATACTTCCATACCCTGTTATACTTCCATACCCTGTTATACTTCCATACCCCATACCCTGTTATACTTCCCAACCCTGTTATACTTCCATACCCTGTTATACTCCCATACCCTGTTATATGACGAATACCAAACCTGTGGGCCGTGCACGCATGACCCCTTTTTTGACGCATTACATTTAATCTCGCAAGTTATCATGTCTGGAAATCGCCATTTCAACGCTCTCGCGTTTTCAAAGGCGAAATTAGATTTTTTTTTTACCAGAAATATATTAAAAGAAGATAAGCGGCGTATGCACGTGGCAAGTCTTTGTTCTTAGCATTTCTCCACAAAAGGCACGCAATTTGATCGATGGTAAACGGTTTGATATTGTTACGATGTTTAAGTTTGGTTGAACTCGATTTTTCAGACATACGTGGGACATGTTTTTAACAAGGTTTTTGCCTTTACGAGGAAGAACTGTGAGTTTTACGCATAAACTCATAAAAGCTGAAAGCATTCATGAAGAACTAAAGGCATGTCGTGTGTTATATAAAGTTTTTTTTTCAGCAATTGGCGGAAATGATCAATCCAATCAGAACCGTTTTCTTGAGTGATTTCCGTGTTGATATTAGACTATATCACGGTTCATCGTGGCTGGTACTCAGTAGATTGCGTTTGATTTGTACGACATTTATCGACAGTATGTTGTGATGTCCATTATCAAGGGCCACATTCTCCAGACTCATATGTGATATTCTCCTCTCATTAATTCGACAAAAACATTTACGTTCTCAATTGAAATGTCAAACATTCGTATATGGTGTTCTGCAAGTGTCATCCTAAGCCGTCATTTTCACACATATAATTTATGCTGATACAAAATATTGTTCATTAACACTATAATTATCGAACTACGTATCTTTTACTTTGTTCACTTAAAAATACGTTTAAATTTGAAAACAAATCTTGTTTTCAAGAAACACCTGTTCGCTCAACCGGAAACTCCAGCACACTTTCTGGGCATGCTCATTTAATGCCGTAAAATTCTTCTAATAAGCGTCATATAAACTATGTTGATAGAGCGAAAAAGTAATATTATAACACAAAATGACAATTAATATTACCTGGTATTTCTGGTCATTCAGCGTTTAAATATGAAACAAGTTGCTCGCCCTTATCAGTTGTAACGTGCTTAGACAAATATATCGTTCCATGTAATTCGTGTTACTTCCCTCCTTAAGCGACTATATATTTTTTTATATACATTAAAATATTAGTGATTTCATACAGGCCCTAATGGAGTCATTATATTATTACTCAGGGTTGTCATATTTTTTTATAACCCTAGAGGCACTGCTGTTATCCTATCACAACCATAATCATCACAGGAACAGTTGAATTCAAGCAGTAATAGTTCATCGTTTTATTGTTCATTTGGCACAGTTGTTTAAATAACTCAGGTTATCACGTGTTTAAAATAAAGACCGATACTTATGCGTTGTTTGAGTACTTAAATGAGCATTTTTATGGGGAAACTGGGCTTAATACATGAGCGTAAAGTGTCGTCCCAGATAAGCCTGTGCACTCCGTACAGGCTAATCAGGGATGACACTTTCCGCTTATATGGATGTTTTCCTTTATAGGAAGTTTTTCTATACGAAGATCCAGTCTCAGCGGAAAGTGTCGTCCTTGATTAGCCAGTGCGGGATGTATTAACGCTATGTAAGTAATACACTTGCTAAATTATAGATAAAAAGCGTTACACACGCTTTATTATTTTGCCGATTTCGATTGATGATTATCAATAAACAATTATTTTTTTAAACATTGTTCTCATTTAGGAGCTTGTGTTGAAATAATGCATACATTCTTTTTGAATCTATGACTTTTTTTGAAAAATGTCATCTTATCAAACCTTGAACACGCTCCTTTGAAGTAATCATAATTACATATATTTATTAATATACAATTAATATAAAGTGTGCCAAAATTTATATAATTATCCTCAAGTACAAGTTGCGCACATATCACCTACCTTCGACAATAGGTCCTTGTCGTTGTAGCTTAGAATAGAGCGCCTTAGCGGCTCCGCGACGTCAACAACGCCAGCGAATGACGTCAGTTTAGAATCAGGGCGTTTGTCGGCGTCTCTCTCTGGACTCGTCCGCTCGATACCGGACATGTTTCAACATGGAACAGTTTGGTGACACTCACTTCCGTCTCTACATTCACAACATAACGTGCGCGTGTTTCGTAAAATGTTCCACATTCCGCAAAAAATCCTTTCAACATGTTCAATACTTTAAGTGGTTTGCGCCGCTTAATGTTTGAAGAATCACTTCAACTTGTATCACATTTATGGATGATGCAAGCATTAACAGCCGAGGCGTTTAACACTTCAATGCGCCGTGTTCTAATCATCGAGAAGGGCAGCGTCGCTTATGAATTTATATTTCTGACTTACAGAGGTTCAGCGGCTAGTAGGTTGTCTCGGCTAGGTCAATCTGAAAGACACTTTATCTGTTTTATATAAATGCACATGTACATATATACGTATATATCTTTCAATATCAATGCTTGCTAGTCCTTGTGTGCCACAAACGTTCTTTCCTTTTTAAAACTGAAATGCCAAAACGGTTTAAGAAGCGAATACACTTGTCCAACAATCTGTATTACCTTATATTCTCTCTCTATATATATGTACAGTCATACGTTCTTCAAACAATACTTTGTAATATACGATGCCTTTTTGTAGTTTCCTTGGTATATTAAAAAAAAAACTCTTCACTTTTCCAATATCTAACCCAACACGAGATGTCGACCTTAATTTGTTTTCTCTCTCTTTCGCATGCGTTATTGGACAATTTAAAACACTGGAGAATTTTATAGACAAACGAGAACATATATTATGAATAATGAGGTTGTACTGTAATATAATTTATTTATAACACGTGTGAAATCTGCTACTTATTTACCTTATTTGCGATCTACTGTGAAAAAAAAGTCAAATCACTCCAGCATTTAAAAAAAGCTGCGCATGCACACAAACTCGTTCAAATATATAACATCGGTCAATGACAAGGTCACGTTCATTTCAATACTGTGATCGTCATTTGGGTTTGCATCTGGTTGTCTGGACAGAAAAACAGCATTCAAAGTCACGTAAGCGGTTTGTCGGGAAAACCTATACTGAAACAGTTATTTAAAAAAGTCAAATGAACCAGACCGTATTCATTACTTATCTTGGCATGTTTCTTTAGCTTTTGTTATTCCAGTCAATAGAAAAATATAAATCAATATACTTTCAACACCAAACGTGGTGATTTCATCAAGAAGATCATAACTGAAAGACAGACCTCAAGACCAAAATGAAGATCACAACTGAAGGACAGACCTCACGACCAAAATGAAGATCACAACTTAAGTACAGACCAAACCACCAAGATGAAGATCACAACTGAAGTACAGACCTCACGACCAAGATGAAGATCACAACTGAAGGAAAGACCTCACGACCAAGAATAAGATCACAACTGAAGGACAAACCTCACGACCAAGAATAAGATCACAGCTGAAGGACAAACATCACGACAAAGAATAACATCACAACTGAAGGACAAACCTCACAACCAAGAATAAGATCACAGCTGAAGGACAAACCTCACGACCAAGAATAAGATCACAACTGAAGGACAAACCGCACGACCAGGAATAAGATCACAACTGAATGACAAACCTCACGACCAAGAATAAGTTCACAACTGAATGACAGACCTCACGATCAAGATGAAGATCACAACTGAATGACAGACCTCACGACCAAGAATAAGATCACATTTGAATGACAGACCTCACGACCGAGATGAAGATCACAAATAAAAGACAAACCTCACGACCAAGAATAAGATCACAACTGAATGACAGACATCACGACCAAGAATAAGATCACAACTGAAGGACATACCTCACGACCGAGATGAAGATTACAACTGAAGGACAGACCTCACGACCAAGGATAAGATGACAACTGAAGGACATACCTCAAGACCAAGATGAATATCACAACTGAATGACAGACCTCACGACCAAGGATAAGATCACAACTGAATGACAGACTTCACGACCAATAATAAGATCACAACTGAATGCCAGACCTCACAATCAAGAATAAGATCACAACTGAAGGACATTCCTCACGACTGAGATGAAGATCACAACTGAAGGACAGACCTCACGACCAAGAATAAGATCACAACTGAATGACAGACCTCACGACCATCAATAATATCACAACTGAATGTCAGACCTCACGACCAAGAATAAGATCACGACTGAAGGACAGACCTCAAGACCAAGAATAAGATCACTACTGAATGACAGACCTCATGACCAAGAATAAGATCACAACTGAAGGACAGACCTCACGACCAAGAATAAGATCACAACTGAAGGACAGACCTCACGACCAAGAGGTAGATCACAACTAAATGACAGACCTCACGACCAAGAATATGATCACAACTGAAGGACAGACCTCACGACTAAGAATAAGATCACAACTGAATGACAGACCTCACGACCAAGAATAAGATCACAACGGAAGGACAGACCTCACGACCAAGAATAAGATTACAACGGAAGGACAGACCTCACGACCAAGAATAAGATCACAACTGAATGACACACCCCGCGACCAAGATTAAGATCACAACTGAATGACAGACCTCACGACCAATATAAAAATTACAACTGAAGGACACACCCCACGACCAAGAATAAGATCACAGCTGAAGGACAGACCTCACGACTAAAAATAGGATCACAACTGAATGACTGACCTCACGACCAAGCTGAAGTTCACAACTGAATGGAAGACCTCACGACCAATATAAAGATTACAACTGAAGGACAGACCTCACGACCAAGAATAATATCACAACTGAAGGACAGACATCACGACTAAGAATAAGATCACAACTGAATGACAGACCTCAAGACCAATCTAAAGATTACAACTAAAGGACACACCCCACGACTAAAATGAAGATCACAACTAAAGGACAGACCTAACGACCAAGATAAAGATCACGACTGAAGGACAGACCTCACGACTAAGATGGAGTTCGCAACTGATGGACATACATCACGACCAAAATAAAGATCACAACTGAAGGACAAACCTTACGACCAAGATGAATATCATAACTGAAGGATAAACCTCACGACCAAGATGAAGATCATAACTGAATGATAAACCTCACGACCAAGATGAAGATCATAACTGAAGGACATACCTCACGACCAAGATGAAGATCACAACTAAAGGACAGACCTCACGACCAAGATGAATATCATAACTGAAGGACATACCTCACGACCAAGATGAAGATAATAACTGAAGGACATACCTCACGACCAAGATGAAGATCACAACTGACGGACAAACCTTACGTCCAAGATGAAGTTCATAATTGAAGGAAAGACCTGACGACCAAGAGGTAGATCACAACTGAAGGGACAGACCTCACGACCAAGATGAATTTCATAACTGAAGGGCAGACCTCACGACCGAGATGATGATCACAACTGAATGACAGACATCACGACCAAGAGGAAAATCACTACTTAAGGGACAGACCTCACGACCAAGATGAATTTCATAACTGAAGGGCAGACCTCACGACCGAGATAAAGATCACAACTGAATGACAGACATCATGACCAAGAGGAAGATCACGACTGAAGGGACAGACCTCACGACCAAGATGAATTTCATAACTGAAGGGCAGACCTCACGACCAAGAGGAAAATCACTACTGAAGGGACAGATCTCACGAGCAAGATATTTCTCAATCTCATAATGTTTCCAATCTTTTTAAATATCAATGGAAATCAAAACAAACAACTGATATTATTTGTGAATAAACCAGAATACTAAAGTGCATGTTAAAAACTTGACACATGCTTATCAAAAATAGTTCAGTTTCTTCGGGTCTCAGGTTAACGACATATGATCCGTTTTGTTGACATAACATCATTTCGTATCATTTGCGAATCATCTTGGCAACACTATCAAATGTATCCTAAAATAGCGTGATGAATGACAAAGACGCCTCCCTCGTGACAAATGTTCCATACATAGCATTCTCCTGCGTCAAAACGTTTAAGGTAATAATTGATGCAACACGTTGTACAGATACAGAAACACGATGGGGTGGTTATCCGAACTGTCATATATGTTTATATATATATATACGTATTTATTAACGAAAAAGGTCATAAGTCGCTAACCTGAGAACCGAAGGAATTGAACTCTTGTTGATCAGCTTTTGTGATGTTTCAACAACCATATTAGAACTCAGTCGCAGTTTAATTAGAACAAAATACTGAACACTTTTCATGATGATTGTGCTAACGATATGGCATCTAGAGGGTTTTAAAGCTTTTTCTGAAATTTGACCTATGCAAATAGTTTTAATCCCACGTGGCCCAGTTTGGACAAATGTTCTGACCAAGTTTTACGACGTTCCTTCAATAAATGCGACCTAGTGACCTAGCTTATGACACCAGGTGATCCAGTTTCGAACTCGGCCGAAATATCATTTGGACAAATTTTCTGGCCAAGTACCAAGGAGATTTGGAAATCAATGCCGCCTACAGAGTGTTCCCTATACAAATGTTCACAAACGACGCACGGCGAAAGACGGACAAAAGGCGATCACAATAGCCCACCATAAGCCCTCTGTGCTCATGTGAGCTTAAATAACAGAAATTACACACCTTATTTACTCGTATATGCATGGATGTAAAAAGTATCAATTGTTGGCTATTTCGTCACTTGAAAGCCAGAAAATGTCATCTAAGCATGCGCAAAGAAGGCCGATAAGCCCTTCTGTATGTCCAGGGAGATGCTCAGACATCGGGGCTGGTATATTACCACGTGTTACCGTTGCGCTGGGCAGAAATGTGCTATATATAGCTTGTGTCGGCCTGTGTAATCTCGGACGATACTCTGCGCACATGCACTTCGCCCGCTTTTTCCCGAGACCGGGTGGTTTGTAATTCATAAAATGATGAAAATAGTAAAGAAATCAGTACGCAGGCACCGCGCTCAGTCGGATACAAAATAATGACAGTTATCTGCACTAATGTTGCTATTTTAAAGCCAGTATATTTCGAGAATGACATTTAATAAATCTCTAGAATTACGTTGGTAAATCACTCACTTTTATTGAAATATTTCAGGAACGCTATAATCAATACTCAAGCAGTACTTTTTTGGTCACGAGAGAGGCGTCTTTGTCATTCATCATGCTAAATTCAGAATACATCCGATAGTGCTGTCACGATGGTTCGCAAATGACATGAAAAACTGTTATTTCTTAAATTACAATGACACCCAAAGGATACATGATACATTGAATGAGAAAACAAATACTTCTTTAGAACAGCTTATAGCAAAATACTAATGAAAGCCCATTTAAAGGTACAATATGAATATTGTGGTTTTCGAAGGAGAAGAAATCTCTAAATTCATTTCTCTTTGATCTACTGGTATGAACTAGATGAAGTAATGGACTAGTCATTGGAAAATTGTTGATGACAATCAGGTGTGTATAAAGTATATAATGTAATGATGATGATGATGGTGGTGGTGGTGATGATGATGATGATGATGATGATGATGATGATGATGATGATGATGATGATGAAGAAGCATCAGTAGTAGAAGAAATAAAGAAGAATTTGATGAATCATAAGTTTAGCCTTTTACTATTACCTATTTAAGCATAATCTGGAGCTTAAAGTGTTTTGTTAAATGATATTCTTTCTTAAAAACGTTAACATTGTTGCAATGTTTCCTTGACTAAAGTGACTGAAATAAATCGTTCTTACCTTTCGACTGCTCCAAAAATCCAAAGAAAATCACAGCAATAATAAAGGACATTAAGGAAATATCCAAGTTAATACAGGAGAATACAGCGTGCAGTCTATTTTCACCACTCAGTCCGCAGTCAACGCAAAGCTATGACAATGTCAGCAGAATTCATTATCAACGCCTCGTTTAATGTCAGTTTCTAATTCAGAAGGAGTGATTTAACGACCCCATAAACAACTCAAACAATCAGAATCCGAACTTGTCAATAAACATATTGGGGCTTTAACGACGAGGGCTTTTACAGCCGATACCACCGACTCGATAAATTGCAATATCGAACAATGGAGCTCTATTGTGCTATCGACAGGATGTGATACTTTCAACGAGTTACTACGAACACATATATCTCGTCAACGGAAACATTTGTTATTTAGCAGGGAAAAAATAACTAGTTCGATACCAATGCAACGTTAGCGTGTTTTTTTTTTACACTATCAGTAACTAGTATATGTAAAATTCTATAAATAATGTTTTAAGCAACGAAGTTCGAAATGTCCATTCTCAATTTGACACGTCTTCTTTTTTTTTCTTTCTTTTTTTACCTTGTTGGAGATTTTTTTCATCATTTATCTTTTATAAAATACTTATGTAACTTATAATAAATTTATCAATATAAATTTTCACATGATAATTGATACATGTATTTATTAATTGTACCACGATTTTGAAAACCTATGCCTTTTTTCAAACCTATATTTGCGACTTGCCCCGTGATCCCGTCTTTTCACAAGTCGAAGTAACGATAAACCAGTGACGTAGCCAGAGTCACATGTAAGCCAATGCACTTTTAGGCGAACAGGTGCATGCCACAGAGGAAAAAAAATACCTGGATTTTTTGTTCTGGTGTGTTTTTCAATCCCCTTAATCCACGTTTCAACACAAGATTATATGAATTATTTACGTTATATATACATGAAGTAAAGACTTCAAAATATACAATAACTTTACAAAGCTATCGTTATTGGAAAAATGCAATGAGAGTGTGTGAACTCTATGGAAAGAAACCAAAGCGGTAAATGACATTTATTTGCACTTTTAAAAAACTGTGAAGACGAAAATAGTATGCTATCGTTTGAATTTGCACGTCAACTTGCACGTGACGAATATTTCCTTTTTATATACAAACGGAGGGTTTGCATACATAATATAAGCATATATCGTGACAGAACGTGACATTGTCTATAATTTATCATACTGTAAACTTGCTAAATATGTATACTATATATATGCAATGGATTAAATAACATAAATTTTATACGGCGGAATACAAAATATAAACAAGTGGTAATGATGATATATAAAAATGTCCGTTTTAAACTCTTATTTTAACAATTAACGCAAATATAATTTTCAAATATATTTTTGTTCAAAATACCAATACAAACGGAATCACACTCGCTTTATAAACAATAGGCAGAAATAAAAGACATTATGTCGGTTGCACAATTCGTCTTTAAATCAAACTGTAGCACAATCGTGCAATAGGTATTCTTTGTGCCCTTATAGAAAGGCAGTTCCAGAACAAAGATAAACTGTATTGCTGCTAAATTCGGTACCGGAAGGCATACGGCGCCATCAATCGCATTTAATTATGGAGTAAAATAATTCATGTGGGCATCGACAGAAAACCAGTAATACCTGAAAGAACCATGTGGGAAGAATTAAAATTACAGGTGAAACACATAGGTAACTAATCAGACATATTCAGTAGTAACGTTGCTTTATTTCAGGGGGAGATAACCTCGTTCATTTTGTTCTCGCTCTTTATAAATTACATTGAATTCGATTAGCCCAATGAAATAAACGCCGGCCTAACGCTAAATCAAATATCTCTCCATCTAGTATCATTCACAGACGACGCGGTTCTTTGTTTTTAACCCATTTAGGGCCTAGTGGACTCTCCCATCCTTCTAAATTGGATAAATTTATTTCCAAAATTAGGGATGTCTAGTATATTTATTTCTATATTTAGAATATTTCTCACAGGAATTCCTTTAAGCAAACAGCGTAGACCCTGATGAGACGCCGCATTATGCGGCGTCTCATCTGGGTCTACGCTGTTTGCCTAGGCCTTTTTTGTAGACGCTAGGCATAAATGGGTTAAACATACTGTGATAAGTGGAACAGTTAACATTGAAAAAAAAGGTCGTGGTATTCCCAAAAGGTGGGATAATTAGTAAAACATTAAAATGAACATATTAACGTCAAGAACTAAAAATTGTATACAAATTTAATTACCTTGGAATTGTCATTTTAAGTGGCGGATCATATGTGCCCGCAACAAATACATGTGTGGCACAGCAATCAAATCAATGCATTATGTGTTCACCCTAATAAAAGACGTTAACGTACCTATACATATCATGTTCAATTTATTTACCACATATGTTTTAATCATTTTAAACTATAACTGCGATGTTTGGGTATTTTATCAAAGCAGACAACACTGAGCGCATTCATCTTAAATTTTGTAAAAGACAATTAAATGTTAACATGTCTACAAATTCATTATCGCTATATGCCGAAGTTGGTCGATTCCCTTGTATGTAGACTGATTCATCAGGATCGTTTAAATTTTGAAATTATATACATGTACTCTAAAACAGGAAAATTGCATTCTTAAACCAGTACATCATTAACCGGAATGTCGTTGTCACATCATCTCCCTCAATGATTCTTTATAAGCAACGAAAAACCGAAATTCGAAAGATCATCGTATCTTGATAGTGTTGAAAAATAAAAAGCATAGGAGCATTAATTATTGCTTAATAACGTTTGTCGTCTCACAAATTATATCTACAAACAGGAAGACACCAGAGTATTGTCCGAGATCAACGCAAATGTGTGTTATGCAACCCAAATGACATCGAGGATGAGTATCATTTTGTTCTTAAATGCCGGTAATTATGCTGATGTTAATAATACATTAATTTTGACGTATTATTGATTCCACCCTAATATTTAAAATAATAATAAAAAAAAAATCACAAAGAAACAAGTACAGAATAATGTAATAATTGTTACAATTATTAAACCGCGTTTGACATTATGTGGTCTCTATGTATTAACTTCAGCCATGAGATTTTCTCACGAAACCATGTTTATTTCCTGCATATTTAAATTGATTTATCTTCTAAATGATGTATAATTTGTATTTACTTCATACACATGTAGTGTTGTATATGCATATCAATGACGATGAGATTTATATGCTTAAGTAAAAAAACAAAAAAACTATTATGTTCTATTATGTTATCCATTCCTATAAACAGATGAACAAAACGATATGTATTTCCTTGCAACCGCCCACAAAGTATAACATCCGTCCGTCCGTCCGTCCGTCCATCCATCCATGCATGCATCCATGCATCCATGCATCCATGCATCCATGCATCCATCCATGCATCCATCCATCCATCCATCCATCCATCCATCCATCCATCCATCCATCCATCCATCCATCCATACATACATACATACATACATACATACATACATACATACATACATACATACATACATACATACATACATACATACATACATACGTACATAAATACACCCACCAACCAACCCACCCACCTGTCCGTCCATCGGTTTAGATATCGTGTTTACTGTATCAAAGTTACACCAATAATGCAATACGAAATACATTGTACAGAATGTGTTGATAGTGTATTGAATGCCATTTTTATAAGGACATTTCACTGCAAAATCATTATTTAAAAAATTCCAAGGTTGTTAGTGTTTATATATATCCAGGAATCTCATAGACAACAGACCAGCGAGCACGTGGATAATGAGCATCTTTGAAAGCGAACTGAATTTATGACCGCACCTATTAACCTTTATGTCAGTAACACATATCATATAACTAACAAAAGAATGATTCAGAACACATTTTGTGTCATAAGTTTCCAATAGCCGAACACATCTCAAACGATTGAAATCTGTGTGTCTGGGAAACAGAGAAAATTCTGAAAACTTCAACACACACAACAATAACGCAAGCAATCGTCGGTGTCTACGACGTGTTTAATGATTTATTAATCGCTGAAACTGGATGGCAACCATCCATCAAACCTGTTAATGCTCTTAAAATCGATTTTTAACATTCATCATTCTTTGCAATATTCAAGGTAAAGATGAACCGCGTTACGCGAACATTAGTCTCAAGATATATATGCAATCGCTTAGTCTTGTCTGGATCTGCCATGTTCACAAATGAGACCACAAAATATTGCGTGACTTTGTAGAGGACAGTGTTGCTCCTGACAAGACTGCCAAATTGCATTTTTCGTAAGACCCATTTTCGCACGACGCGGCGTAGAATCGAGTAAAATGTTGTTTTTTGGTATGATGTTTGTAATACTACACGGACGAACCAAAATAACGTTATGAGTGTTGGCTATTGTATAATTAAGAAAACGAAATCTTGTTGTTTAACTATCCGGACAGAGCGAAAAATCGTGTTTGTGATTACTGACTGTCTCCAGTCTAGTCTTTTATTTTTATAATTTAGAAAGAGAATTCTAGCTTTAATATTAGAATGTTCTAGTATCAGTATTTGACCCTTTATACATGCGGTAGTGCTTTCATGCGATTTAGATTATGTTGTATGTTATGGCTTTTATTTG
Organism: Dreissena rostriformis; assembly: GCA_007657795.1. NCBI lineage: Eukaryota > Metazoa > Mollusca > Bivalvia > Myida > Dreissenidae > Dreissena > Dreissena rostriformis. Next base: position 65,839 of record VMBQ01001434.1, on the reverse strand, counting down.
GGTCTGTGCATTTCATGTTAATGCTACGACAGCAAGGAACCAGTGTCAACATTCAACTCATCGGTATGTTGCTGGAAGTGGAATGTTTGGTTATTTGTTCTATTAAATGAGCCGCGTCATGCGACGATGGACATTGGGACATTTGCCAGCAGTGCAGCTCCTGAATTATATGCCTCACATGCGTATTATCTGATGATTATGGTCAACCAATAGAAATTGTAAATAATTTTAATTACCTGTTAACAGTTTAAAAAAAATTAAATTAGCCATTTTCATTTGCAACAAGAATATCTACGTGGTAAATCTGTAAAAGTAATACATAAATAATTTTATTTAAAACCTAAACAAATTGTCAGTTGTTAAAAGCTGTGTAGGGATAACAATTGTATTATGCTATGTAGTGTGAAGAAACACAAAGTCTTAAGAAATAGGACGAGTTCATTTAGAAGTTCGTAATTGTTTATTGAATATTGAACAAAACATGTGTAATGGCACGGGTTATGACGATAAAGATTGATATCCTCTTTTTTTAGAAATCTTTATATCATAATTATAAAAAAACGGGTTAAAAAATAAAATACTGATAACATTATATTACAAGCTGTATAAGTTATATATTTACAGGCTCTGTGAGATAGTCAGAATGGCAATATTAATTGGCTCTGGACGATAATCTCTCTCTCTCTCTCTCTCTCTCTCTCTCTCTCTCTCTCTCTCTCTATCTCTCTCTCTCTCTCTCTCTCTCNTAGTTAAGGACAGTCAGTAGATAATAGACCATTGTTAGACATGCATCGTGTATTCAATCTTGTATGTGACTATTAACGTTATTTAGAAGTAGTCATCGAAGCCTTAAGATCGTAGCCTCGTTCTGGGCAACGGAACGTTATACATGTGCGTTAAGTGTCATCACAGATAAGCCTGTGCAGACCTCACAGGTTATTCAGGGACAACACTTTCCGCCTTCTATTTTCGTTTAGAAGAGACTTTCTTTAAACGAGAAATTCAATTAAAGCGGAAAGTGTCGTCCCTAGCACACAGGCTAATCTGGGATGACACGTCCGCACAGGCGAATCTGGGATAACACTTTACACACATGCATTAAGCCGAGTTTTCCAAGAACGAGTATCGTATCTTACGATTTGTATATTGAAAAGTTCAGACTATCAGTTCTACCGCTTATAGAATTCAGATTGGACGATTTACCTCTCCAAGAAAGGAACGATATTGTCTTTGATGTAAGTTGACATTAAAGGCATATTTCATTTGTATCTGTATATGAAATCAGTGTGTCGATATTAGAAAGAAATATCTAAGCAGAGATTACTCCAATAGACCGTCTGTACATAAATGTCACCAATTATCAAAAAGAAATACTAATTAGGAAATAGTAATGTTTGCGAAGTATGTTAAAGAAACGTTAGAAATACTTTCCTAAGCACTTCTGTGTTATACATGTATACATCTGCGGTTGTCCTCCAATAAAGTATAAAACGTATTTGTTTATACTTGATGAGAAATTATTGTCATATCATGAGCGTTGAATGCCCATTATTCCCAGAAACCATATTTGCAATTTCATTTTGTATGTATGTACACGAACATTAACATACATATAAGTCTATTAAAATATTTATATGTTATATGTATATATTATTTTCATAAAAAACGCTTTGAGATACACATGTGTTATTAGAATGCATGGAAAGAAAACTGACTTTTAATGAAATACTGGTATAACATATATTAATATTGTGGAAAAAGACGACGTTTAATGTAATGATAGGCCATGTGAGGACACATAAACTATTATCTGATTTAGCATCATTTATATCTACGTACACAAGAGTGAAGTTTGAATACATGTGTACATATATGTCATGGATATTTCCTATATGTCTTATATTCTGCAAATACCTGCATTAATTAGTGCATAAAAAGCATAGAGAACGTGATATGCACTATGTATTGTAATATAAACTGTATAAACAGGCATGCACAAAATAAATATGCAAAAGTCTACACTACATAACAAACATTTCATCCGGTGGATAAGCGATTTCAACGGGGAAAAAACAATCACAACAAAATCTTTGTTTTCAATTAAATAAGTTAGAAACGTTCAATGTTAACCTTTATTTTTAAACTCAGGATAAAAGCCGAATATCGTTTAAAAAGATATGTCTTGTTATAAATGTTTCAGCGGTTTCAAAGAATGACTGTAAGTGTATTTTTCTGCCTGCTGTTACATTTATATCTGGAGGTCAATTATCGACCAATCATTGTTTAATTTACAAGACCAGCTACGATAATTTATATTTATAGAAATTAATAAAAATCTATTTAATAAATCTCAATATTTTTAAATCAAATTATATTGTATATTATAAAAACAATTCCAACTGTTAAGAACTATTTTTGACTTGTTTGTGTATTAGTAGTGATATTTCGCTTTTAATAAGTAGTGTAGTCTGTTTTGTGATTACAGGTTGGTAACTGAGTAATTTCAAGTTATCAATTAATGATAAGGAGATAAAACGTGATACATGTTCCGTATCAAAAACTGCCAAGGTTATTGTTGAAAATCGTGCTGATATTCAGAAAGTATATTTTGTTATTAATTAAAACTTTGCATCCACGCAACCGATCGACAAACCGATCGACAAACACTTGCAAAACAGCTGTGCAGGATTTGCAACATTGGACTACTAAAGTCCCTTTTAGTCCAAGCAGTTTCGGAATATTGATAACCGTTAAACAAAATAAACACATTTACCTGACAAAACCAGAAGTAATTTCCTCTTCTAAACCTGTGGCACTCTACAATTCATAAATTTTAAGTTCCATTTAATTCCACTTTCATATGCAGCAACTGAGGAAACAACACAATTAGCTTTTTTGTTTATCGACGCCGATCGAAATTAAAACAGCTGATCCCGATCCTGGAATCACATATAAATCACACCATTCTCGTTCTATAATTTCTGATCACGCTTGTATCGCTTCACGTCATTAAACATTGTACATGCTTCTATCACTATATCAACAAGAGCGCCAGAGTTTATAAGTACATATCGATTTTTATGCAACTTGCAATCGGTTTTATATCAGAGCTCGTTGCCTTGATGGAGTACCTTCTGAAAGGTATCGGTGGTAGCTGCTGCTACATTAATAAAAGCTTACAGATGTTGGTCTGATATTTAATATGCTGTGAATAGCTCGCAAAGAATAGAAATAATTAGCTCAAATTCTGGACATATTATTATGTTGCTGTAACTCTGATAATGGGCCTTATTTGTATTTGTAGATTCTTTTATCTTTTATTGAAACCCCTTCAATGAACGTAGATTTTTCTACACTAAGCCACTCAACTTTCCGAACATATTAATCTTGTTCATAAAATGAATGTCACAATAATACTAATACTCGTAGTTGTAACACCTTGCTTAATAACACAATTCATATTCCTATTTATGAGCATTATACATACAACAGGTTTGACATCATTCTAAGTATTTGACACATGATGGGATAATTCATCGTGCGAACATATTATCTATTTTTTCTATGAAGAATGTTTACATGTATTCGAAATTTATTATCAAACAAAATGCACATCTTAAGCTAAAATAAAAAAATGTAAATAAAGTGTTTTTCACCAAACAATTTGAGTCTAATGGCATGTAAGATGTTTCGTTTCTGGATGTAAAAAAAACAGCCAACAAACATCCCACAAAGAAGATGGAGCTATATTGCATTTAAGAATCTAGATTGTGTTGGGTACTATGTGAATGAAGTATTCATATTGAACATTTACACGTTTAGTGTCGATTGTTTAATTGATTGGTCGACTGAAGATGGCTTAATGGTAATTGTCTGGATTATGTAATGTTTCCTTCCAGTTATTATGCAGTTTCAATTGTTCAGGTTTGTAAGCGAGTATCGGTTATTCTATAAAACCCTTATTTGCAAACCTTGGTTTGTTGTTTGTGTTATGCATGTACATGTATTGTGATGTGGTATAGTTTATTTAAATTGTTTTCTGTTTATTATTGAGCCGGTCTCTGAAAAAACGGCCTTGATGCATGAAGAAAGTGTCGTCCTAGATTAGACTGGAAACTTCACGGACGCTAATCGGGGACGACACTTTCCACCTAGACTAAATACTTTTTCAAAAGGAAAATTAGATTAAAGTGAAAAGTGAGTTTTCCCTGAGCGTGCCTCATGTTTATTAAACATTAATGTTATTATATTTGCAAAGGCGCTCTTTTATTTCTTTTTCTAATGTCATATACGTGTTCTATACATTGTATTCATCTTCAAACATGATTTAAAGAAAATATCACTATCCTTTTCAATAAAGTATTTTAAAGTTAAAATGATATTAAATAAGAGAATAATAAAGTTGAAATCTCGTAGGAACATTCTGTCATTAATATATCTGTCTGTATTCATTGTCAACATGTTTGTTTGATTGATACAATATTATGTAATATTTCATATAATTACTATGTGCGTGTTTCTGTTAAAGTTCGAATTCAACACTTTGATCTTACTCAAGACAGTAACTAGAAAACGCTCTTTTGGACCTTTTTTCACACACAATATTTTTTTTCACACTTTTAAAATATAAGAAAACGCATATTATAAATCGCATCCTGCACATTTTGCGGTAAATTTTATGATGACGACCGAATGTTGATTGTAACGACACAAATTTTTCACAGAAAAAATAGGGATGCCACTTCCGCAAAAAAAAGTGGATTTGTTACATCGTAACCATTTTTTTTCACATTTTATATATAGGAATACAATTGTGTTTATGCCCTATATTTACATTTACATGTATATATACATTCAAAGCCATCCAATTATATACCACCTGATATAATAATCAAAACAGGCATATTTTTGTTGAATATCTGTAGAAGTTAAAGAGGTACATGAAAACATTAACCTAAAAATTGATAAATTACAACAAGAAACGTGACAATGACAATAAACTAGATTGCCAACGTTTTTGCAATAAATTGACTTTAATTTAATTAACATTGCAATACACTGCACGATCTGGATATAAGCTACCTTCACACTAGCTTATCACAATACGTCTATCCAAACTTTACATATTCGGCGGAAAACCATTATATATTGTTATAAACAGTTACATTGACCCCACTTGCTCCCAAATGCAATCCGGCCCAAGTACTTGATGTGAGCCACCTTAACACAAAATTACAGCACATCAACACCATCCAAACCAAAGTTATTAAGTGGAAACTGTTCCACTATTTTTATCAACAGTAAACTAGACCCAACTTGTTCCAAGTACATTCCCATCAATGCGTCTGATGTAAGCTACATAGACACAAAATAACAGCAAAAGATCTCAATCAAAACTCTAGGTATTGATCGGAAACTCTTTTATACATTTTAAGTAACAGTGGCCTTGACCCGACTGATTCCAAAAGACTAATCACAGTCAAAGGTCTTGGTAAGTGACTATTTATAAAGACCCTTTAAACATTTGTACAATTTTATTTTGCTATAGATAGTAGATATAGAGATATGACATTGGTGAACGCAAACATCAATCGGAATTTTGTAAGAAATTTCAGAGTTAGGAAACGTGGTCAGTCACCTCACACAGTGAACCTGATCACAACTGTAGTATAAAAAGGAGTTACTGCACGTCAACCTGAACCAAAACATGACGCAGACGCCAAAAATGGGTGAGTAGTGAAATAAGACAGAACTGAAAATAAGACAAATGCATTGTGACCATATATTCGTAAATATCAATCTTCTTAAATTGACATGTAAATAAACAAAACAACGTTGGTCTATTTCCAAATACCAGAGGATGTATGTGTTATAAGTTTCTTTAATAACAAAAAAGGGCGTATTATTGTTTGGTCTCTAAATAATATATTAAATGTGTAACTCGCAAATAAAAAAAAACGCATAAAAATTACACAAATTAATTCATTTGCATAGGAAACGATAAGTTGATATTCGTTTCGATCGCGAAATGCGTCAGACACGTGACATGTCAAGCACCTGTTTTTAATCGACTCTGCTATCAGTTGGAGAAACCATGACTACCAATTATAGTGTTGTCTGAACTACCAATTATAGTGTTGTCTGAACAAACAGAAAAGTAATATATAGAAGGATAGAGTTTAAGCTTCTTATTTCTTAAAGATGTTTTCATTTTCGAAAGAAATTCTCAATGTTGTTGGATGTGATGCTGCTTGTATAGCTTTGATGGTTTTCGAATAATAATGAGAATTAAATTAATACAGGCGTTGACCGCTATTTGTATCACTTTTCTTCTGACATTTCTTATCAAGCCAAAACAATTCTGCCCGCGTCATTTATTTTCGCGATGCAATAGTATCATGTAGCGAATTGTACTCTATATTCTTGCATTATATGTTTTTCACTGCCAAAATACGAATGGTTGCTCTTGTTTGTGTTGCTTCCTGTTTCATGTATCCCGGACTTAAGGAAACTAGTCATATTCCACAGACTGGTTTACCACAAATCGCAATATAAAAGAAAAACAAAACGCATTGAGAATTACACAAATTAATTCACTTGCATAGGGTACGATAAGTTGATATTCGTTCGGATCGCGAAATGCGTCAGACACGTGACATTTTAAGCACCTGTTTTCAAACGACTCTGCTATCAGTTGAGAGCAATATTCGGTCACGCAGTGGATCCTCAGTACATCTAAGATTTAAATCATTTCCAATGAGATACCATGACTACCAATTATAGTGTAATCTGATACAAACAGAAACGTAATATATAGTAACAGAAAAGTAATATATAGTAGTAAAGAGTATGATATTCTCATTACTGCAAGATGTTTTATTTTCGAAAGATATTCTTAATGTTGATGGATGTGATGCTGCTTGTATAGCTTCGATGGTTTTCGAATAATAATGATAATTTAATTAATATAGGCGTTGGCCGCTATTTTTACCACTTTTCTGACATACATGTAGAGATTTCTTATCAACTAAAAAAAATTCTGCACGCGTAATCTTTTTTCGCGAAGCAATATTGTATGCCACTTAATCTATATAGACACTTCAACAAATGCTATATCACACGTATATGCATACCTCAAGAAAAAATATGACAAGAAAGTCATTATTTTGTAGCGAATAATACTCTATATTCTTGCATAACATGTTTTCACCGCCAAAATACGATGTGTTGCTCTTGTCTGTGTTGCTTCCTGTTTCCTGTTTCCTGTATCCCGGCCGTAAGGAAACAAGTCAAATTCCACAGACTGGTTTACCACAAACCGCGATACCTTTTTCTGAATCACAACTTTTGTAAATATAACCCGTCTAAAATGTATTGCACGAATCCCGATTTCTTTCGAATTAATTTGCTTCGATCTATTCAATATCTTTTTGTTATTATTATCCTCATAATTCAATAAACGCTTGTTTAAAAAAAAAGAAGGTTTATAATCAAAACATAAGAGTCGACATCTGTATTATCGCGGTATTGATATTCCCATCTAATCCATCTATCCATGCATGCATCCATCCATCTTATCCATCCATCCATCCATCCATCCATCCATCCATCCATCCATCCATCCATCCATCCATCCATCCATCCCGCATGTCTGTCTGTCCAACGGTTCAGATATCGTGTTTACGGAAAAACTAAAATATCGTTATGTTAATCTTCGCTTCGGTTGTTAGTGTTTACAATACGCGATAGCATCTAGAATTTCTTGACACGTTACCAAATGCCAGAATGGAAACTCCTAGACAACAGACCAACGAGTATGTGGATAATGAGAACCTTTGAAAGCAAACTGAATTTATGACCGCATCTATAAACCTGTATGTCAGTATGACATATAATATAACTTACAACGTGCATGATTCAGAACACATTCTGTGTACAAAGTTTCGAATAGCTTACCACATCTCAAACGACTGCAATCCCTGTGTCTGAAAAACAAAGAAAAGTCTGAAAACTTCAACAAAAACAACAATAACGCACGCAATCGTCTGTATCTACGACGTGTTCGCTGAAACTGGATGGCTACCATCCATCAATCCTTAATCGACTTTCAGATTCATCTTTCTTTGCAATATCAAGGTAAAGATGATTCGCGTTACGCGAACATTATTCTCCAGACATATGCAATGGCGTAGTATGATGAGGAGCTGCCGTGTCCACAAATGTGACCACAAAACATTGCGTGACTTTGTAGATGACAGTGTTGCTCCTGACAAGACTGCAAAATTACATTTTGCGTAAGACCCATTTTCGCATGACGTCGCTTAGAATCGAGTAAAATGTTTTTTTTTTGGTATGATGTTTGTAATACTACACGGACGAACCAAAATAACATAATGAGTGTTGGCTATTGTATAATAAAGAAAGCGTTATCTCGTTGTTTATCTATCCGGACAGAGACAAGCATCGTGTTTGTGATTACTGACTGTCCGCAGTCTAGTCTTTTATTTTTAAAATTTAGAAAGAGAGTTCTCGTTTTAATATTATAATGTATCAGTATTTGACCCTGTAAACATGCTGTAGTGCTTTCATGCGATTTAGATTATGTTGTATGTTATGGCTTGTATTTGGGTCTGTGCATTTCATGTTGATGCTGCGACAGCAAGGAACCGGGTCAACATTCATACTCATGGGAATGTTGCTGGAAATTTAACGTTTGGTTATTTGTTCTATTAAATGAGCCGCGTCATGCGACAATGGGCATTGGGACATTTCCCAGCAGTGCAGCTCCCGAATTATTTGCCTCACATGCGTATTATCTGGTGATTATGGTCAACCAATAGAAATTGCAAATAATTTTAATTACCTGATAAGTTTTTATTTTCAATTAAATTAGCCATTTTCATTTGCAACAAGCATATCTACGTGGTAAATCTGTAAAAGTCATACATAAAGAATTTTATTTAAAACCTAAACAAATTGTCAGTTGTTTAAAGCTTTGTAGGGATAATTGTTTTATTATGCTTATGTAGTGTGAAGAAAGACAATTGTTAATAAATAGGACGAGTTCATTTAGAATTTCGCAAATGTTTATTGAATATTGAACAAAACATGTGTTATGGCAGGGGTATGGCGATTAATATTGATATCCTCTTTTTTAGATAGCCTTATATCATAATTATAAAAAAATGGATTAAAAAATAAAATACTGCTAGCATTATATTACAAGCTGTATAAGTTATATATTTACAGGCTCTGGAAGATAGTCAGAATGGCCATATAAATTGGCTCTGGACGATAGTCAGAATGGCCATATAAATTTGCTCTGGACGATAATCTATTTTTATGTAAGACTGATAAATGATAGTCCTATGTTAGACATGCATCGTGTATTCAATCCTGTATTTGACTATTAACGTTATTTAGAAGTAGTCATCGAAGCCTTAAGATCGTAGCCTCGTTCTAGGCACACGGAACGTAATACATGTCCGTTAAGTGTCATCACAGATTAGCCTGTGCGAACCTCACAGGCTATTCAGGGACAACACTTTCCGCCGCCTTCTATTTTCGTTTAGAAGAGTCTTTCTTTAAACGAGAAATTCAATTAAAGCGGAAAGTGTCGTTCCTGATCAGCACACAGGCTAATCTGGGATGACACGTCCGCACAGGCGAATCTGGAATAACACTTTACACACATGCATTAAGCCGAGTTTTCCAAGAACGAGTGTCGTATATTAAGATCGTATATTTCAAAGTTAAGACTATCAGTTCTACCGCTTATAGAATTCAGATTGGACATTAAACCTCTCCAAGAAAGAAACGATATTGTCTTGTGTCTGTAACGAAGTTGACATTAAAAGCATATTTCATTTGTATCTGTTTATGAAATCAGTGTGTCGATATAAGAAAGAAATATATAAGCAGAGTCTACTCAAATATACCGTCTGTACATAAATGTCACCAATTATTAAAAAGAAATACGAATTTGCTTCGTCTGCACATAAATGTCACCAATTATTAAAAGGAAATATTAATTTCCTTCGTCTGTACATAAATGTCACCAATTAGTAAAACGAAATACTAATTTCCGTCGTCTGCACATAAATGTCACCAATTATTAAAAATAAATACTAATTTCATTCGTCTGTACATAAATGTCACCAGTTAGTAAAAAGAAATACTAATTTCCTTCGACTGCACATAAATGTCACCAATTATTAAAAAGAAATACTAATTTCCTTCGTCTGGACATAAATGCCACCAATTATTTAAAAGAAATACTAATTTCCTTCGTCTGTACATAAATGTCACCAATTATTATAAAGAAATACTAGTTTCCTTCGTCTGCACATAAATGTCACCTATTATTAAAAAGAAAAACTAATTTCCTTCGTCTGTACATAAATGTCACTAATTCTTAAAAAGAACTACTAATTTCATTCGTCTGTACATAAATGTCATTAATTATTAAAAAAGAAATATTAATTTCCTTCGTCTGCACATAAATGTCACCAATTATTAAAAAGAAATACTAATTTCCTTTGTCTGCAAATAAGTGTCACCAATTATTCAAAAGAAATACTTATAAGGAAATAATAATGTTTGCAAAGTATGTTAAAGAAACGTTAGAAATACTTTCCTTAACACGTCTGTGTTATATACACCTTGTTGTCCTCCAATAAATTATACAAAATATTAGTTTATACTTGATGAGAAATGTATAGTTATATCATGAGCGTTGATTGCCAATTATTCACAGAAACCATATTTGCAATTTCATTTTGCATGTATGTACACGAACATTAACATACATATAAGTCCATTAAAATGTTTATATGTTATATGTTTATATGGTTTTCATAAAAAGTACTTTGAGATATACATGTGTGATTAGAATGCGTTGAAAGAAAACTGACCCTTAATGAAATACTAGCATAACATATATTTATTGTGGATAAAAAACGATGTTTAATGTAATGATCTGCCATATGAGGACTCATAAACTATTAATATCTGATTTATCATCATTTATATCTACGTACACAAGTGTGTAGTTTGAATACACGTGTACATATATGTCATGGATAGTTCGTATATGTCTTATATTTTGCAAATACCTGTATTAATTATTGTATAAAAAGCACAGGAATCGTGATATGCACTATGTTATGGCATATATACTGTATACAAAAGTCTACACTACATAACACACATTTCATCCGGTTGATAAGCGATTTCATCGGGGGAAAAACAATCACAACAAAACCTTTGTTTTCAATTTAATAAGTTAGAAACGTTAATTGTAAACCTTTATTTTTAAACTCAAGATAAAAGCCGAATATCGTTTTAAAATATATTTCCTGTAATAAATGTTTCAGCGGTTTCAAAGTATGACTGTAAGTGTATTGTTCTGCCTGCTGTTACATTTATATCTGCGGTCATTAATCGACCAATCATTGTTCAATTGACAACACAAGCTATGATAATTTATATATATAGAAATAAACAAAAATCTATCTAATAAATCTGAATATTTTTATCAAATTATATTATATTTCGAAAAGGTTTTGACTATTTTGGTGAGTTTAAACAAAACTAATAGGTATATGTAAAGGCTTCAACAACGTGCTGTCTTTTTCACATTTTGACATAATTTGTTTGGAAACCTATTTATTATAAAAACAAGTCCAACTGTTTAAACTTATTAACGACTGGTTGGTGTATGAGTAGTGATTTTTCGCTATAAATAAGTAGTGTAGTCTGTTTTGTGATTACTTGTTGGTAACAGAGTAATTTCAAGTTGTCAATTTATGATAAGGAGATATAAACGTTATAAATGTTCCGTAAAAATAAACCGTTGACGTTATGTTGAAAATCGCGCTCATATTCAGAAAGAATGTTTTGGAATTAATTAATACTTAGCATCCACGCAACCGATCGACCAACACTTGCAAAACAGCTGTACAGGATTTGCAATATTGGACTCTTGAAGTCTACTTCTAGTCCAAGCAATTTCGGAATATTGATAAGCGTAAAGCAGAATAAACACATTTACCTGAAAACCCAGACGCAATTTCCTCTTCTGAGCCTGTGGCACTCTACAATTAATAAATGTTAAGTTTCATTTAATTCCACTTTCATATGCAGCAACTCAGGAAACAACACAATTAGCTTTTTGTTTATCGACGCCAATCGAAATTAAAACAGCTGATCCCGATCATGGAATCACATATAAATCACACCGTTCTCGTTCTATATTCTCTGATCACGCTTGTATCGCTTCAAGTTATTAAAGATTATACCTGCTTCTATCACGTTATCAACAAGAGCGCCGGAGTTTATAGGTACATATCGATTGTTATGCAACTTGCCAACGGTTTTATATCAGACTTCGTTTTCTCGCTTACTTGAAACAATAAATGTAAAATAACAAAGTGTAGGGTTATTGTTGTTGATGTATTGTAATTCCCCTCATTCATATTTATACATTCATGACGTTTCGTGGTGAAATCTTGTATAGTATCTGCGATATAGTCTGGAAAAGCTACATCATATAAAAACAACATAGGGCAATAACTCTTATTTAATAAAGTGTATGGTTATGGTTCTAATGTATGACACTTCTCCTCGTTGATATATGCAGTTTCATGTTAAAATCTTGTATCGTATCTGAGATATAGCCATGAAAAGTAACATCATACAAAAACAACAAAGGCCAATAACTCTTATTTAAGAAAGTGTTGGGTCATGGTTCTTGTTGCATTGCACGTTTCCACATTGATATCTATACACAAAATAACTTTTAACTGTACATATGTATAATGTCTGAGATAAAGCCCTGAAAAATTACATCATACGAAAGCAACAGATGCCTTTATGTGACTAATATCGCGTATTGGATTGAAATAAACACCTACATTATTATGCCAGGGGCCGGAGGCCTATTACTAAAGAAAGTTAGGGGTTATGGTTCTCATGGTAGGGTGACTTTCAGCTCAGAAAGCCATTATTTCAAGGGGCAACCTGGACACCATATTGCAACAAGCTGGGTAATATACCAAAATGACCGTGATAGTCTGAAGTTAACTGAGCCACCGGCATAAATTGGCATAAATGGTGGCGAGCTAAGATATCCAAGATGGCCGCCATTTCTGTTTGTACTGGATATTAATACAAACATAGGGATACTTCTTGATATAAAAATGATATAAATTAATCTACAAGTGGAAATTGTTTATATTTGAAGTACTCAAAATGTGATGCATTCAGGTCATCTTCGAAGGTCAAGTTCGAGGTCATATCAAAGGTCAAAGGTCAAAAATGGAGAAAAAGTATCGATCATACCACATATTTTCACTTTTTGGCAAAATATATACAATGTATTCAAGTTAATTTTGTATCAAACTAAAGGGCATTGACTGTCCTTTATGTTTATGCAAACAGTACAACAATTTTGTTCCCATGGAAACGAAAATTATGTCTTTCAAAATGACGGCGATGAGATTATTACATTGAAAAGTGGCCGCCAAATCCTATTTATTATAATAACTATGTAAATATCAACTTAAATTTGATTATTTTCGTGGCTATACATAGGTTTCAACGGACAAAGAACACACACATTAAGATCATCAGACATTATTTAAGTTTATTTTATTACACACAAATCCAACATGGCGGCAACAATTGCCGCCAAGATGGCCACCAAAACCTATTAATGATTATAACTATGTAACTATCCACTCGAATATTATGAATTTGGTGTCTATACCTAGGTTTTAAGGGGCAAATAACACAAAAAGATAATCAAACATGTTTAAGTTTACAATAGTTCACACAAATCCAACATCGCGTGTAAAATGGCCGCCAAGATGGCCGACATGATGGTCGCCAAGATGGCCACCAAGATGGCCGCCAAAGCCTATTAATGATCATAACTATGTAAATATCCACTCAAATTTGATTATTTTGGTGGCTATACATAGGTTTCAAGGGGCAAAGAACACACTTAGATCATCAGACATTGTTTAAGTTTATTATATTACATAGAAAATACAACATTGCGTCCAAAATGGCCGCCAAGATGGCCACCAAACCCATTAATGATCATAACTATGTAACTATCCACTCACATTTGACGATTTTGGTGTCTTTACCGAGGTTTGGAGGGGCAAAGAACACATTAAGATTGTCAAATATAGTTTAAGTGTATTATGTTACACAGAAATCTCACGGCGTCCAACGACACAATACGAAGGACCACAAGTCCATTACTTTCGACGTGATGCTTGTTATGTGAAACGCCATAGTTTAGACCTGCCGCCTTTCTGCATTTTGAGAAGAGGGTCGATATGTTTCATCTTCAGGCAACACTGAATTGGCAGGGAATGATGCGTATCTTGCATCAGAAAAGCCATTACCCTGGGCTGTTGTAAGTCAAGTTCTTGCCTATGATTAAAAGGTACAATGGGGACAAAGCTTGCATTCTGTCAACATAAGCCTTATTTGCAACCTTGCCACAACCTTCACACCATTGTTACGTTTGACCAACCCTTGTATTGGAAGGCTGCCGAAATCATCATTGATGCGCCACAAAGTATTTGAAAAGGTTGTTCAGAATATTTTTTGTGGGGGGGGGGAGCAAAGGATCCAGCATGGCAGAAAACGGCCTCAAAAACATAAATGAGACTGTCTTTGGAGAAAATTCAATTATGCATACACAGCAAGCTTACAGCCGAAATGACCCAGGAAGATCCAGACATTCAGATACTGCTGGATCATGCCAAGGATTTGAACTGTTCCCTTCTAAGGGACAAAACGACGCTAGTAGATGAAACATATTATGCGATTTTGATCAAACTCGAGAGGGCTACAGAGAAGAAGAAACATGAACTTTCCCAGACCTCAAAGACAAGCATATTATGGCTTAATTATCAGCTTATGATTAACAATTCAATGGTGTTGATTAAAGCATATCGTTCTGGGTGTTGGCTAATGCATTAGCAGCAGTGCCAGATTTGCTATCCAACTTTGCTGCAGCTGGGTACATAACATGCAATCTGCTTATAACTTCATGTATCCGCAGCAAATAAGCAACCTAGAGGAAACGCACCAAGACGTTAATCGAAAGTTCGGTAAAGGTTTTCACGTTGTTCGTAGGAGCCATCAGTGCCGGGCTGGGCTAGGACGTGATCTTGTCATCGAGCAGACATTGATGATGTTTTTATATAGCACATGTGGTCTTACTCGCGGTAGTGGAATGACCGAGGAAATGCAAACCCCTTGGACCCTATCTGCAACATCCGAGCACAACAGTGCGATGCAGGATTTTACAGACCTGACCTATACTACAAGTCCACAACACAAAGACTCAACTTTGGCTTTCATCAAAGGGGATTCTTCTGATGTTGAGACAATGCAGACACAGATTACAACCTGCTCACCATACACAGCTGACCCTACTCTGAGAAACATGGTCAATGAGATAGTGGCATGCAATTGAGGCGGTTGGGAAAACGATCATAAGAGATATCATAGGAAAGTCAGTCTTTGCTTATAAATTAACGAGAAAATAAAATGCCAAAGCTCTTGGGAATAGCTTGGCTGTTAAGAGCTCTTCTGACCGTGCTTTTTATCCTTCTCTTCTGTTCCAGCGTTTCCTGGTGGTGTCAAAATCTAGAGATCCTTCCCTTGCAGTCGTATTGTCTTATGAACTGAGCTCCCATCCTGCTGCCTTTTTTGAAGCAAAGAACATATTTTGTACAGCAGCTAAGCCTCAGATCGTTCAGGCAATTTGAGAGTATGCTGTAGACACATCATGTGAGGCTGTGATGAACTGTATTCATGAAACAGATGCATGATGGTAGCACTTTGCTGCATCGTTGACATGGAGAAGGGCGACTCATATACCGCAATAGCCGAGTCGTATGTAGATTCAGAGAAAGGCATTACGGACAAGCGACAGTGGGGTTCGATGGCTACGAAGACGGTCGTTATAACAAAGATAATACGCACCTGAGACGATGAAACAAAGGTGAATCATATTGTGAAAGCAATGAAACAGAATGCTCATGTAAAAAAAGACGTTTTGTCTCGTGACAGAAACAAGGCAGGCATGATTGATCTGATCAGCACAAGACTAAAATGGGATGATATGTTGTTCAGTCTTCAGAGGATGCAAACGTTGAAATTGTTAAAGCAACAGTATAACGATCCCGTCGTCGCACCACAATATTGGTGGGCGAGGATACAGATTTGCTTATTTGATCCTGCATTACTCCGAAAGGGTCAATAAGACCATCTACTTCCGCTCTAATGTAAATAAATAGTCAAAGGAACACAAAATGTATAATATTAACCTTTTGAAAGAATCCATGCTTATTCAGGCTGTAATTGATCGTCAATGATTTTCAGCAACGATAAAAAATAAAGTCTACATAAGTTAGTAAAACCTGATCCTATCATGAAGTCATGTGCTAGTGCATTCTCTCTTCCAAATGTCGTAACTTGGATTTTATGATTATTCAACTGCTTAGTGATAACCTCAATTCGATTAAAGTGTGCATTGTCTCTTAAACTATGGCGTTTTACATAACAACCATAACGTTTGAGTAATAAGTTATTGACTTGTGGTTTTTCGTATTGTGTTGATGGCCATTTTGGACGCCATGTTGGATTTCTGTGTAACATAATTAGCTAACATTTTGTCTGATGAAATACAAAGTGTTCTTTGCTCCCTGATACCTGGGTAAAGACATCAAATTCATCAAATTTGAGTGGGAAGTTGCATAGTTATGTTTTATGATCGTAAATAGGTTTTGGCGGCCATTTTGGCGGCCATTTCGGACGCTGTGTTGGATTTGTGTGTAATAAAATAAACTTAAACAATGTTTGATGATCTTAATGTGTTCTCTGCCCCCAGAAACCTATGTATATACACCAAAATCTTCAAATTTGAGTGGAAAGTAACATAGTTATGATCATTAATAGGTTTTGGCGGCCATCTTGGCGTCCATATTGGACGCCATGTTGGATTTCTGTGTAACATAATTAATTTACACTTTGTCTGATGATATAAATGTGTTCCTTGCCCCCTGACCATGAACAATAATCACAAGCAATTTAATTGTATCTAATGTACGTGAAAAAAAATCTCCATCTTCTTATCATTACCCAATATTAAAAGAAAGGGCGACCATCTTGGCCGCCATCTTGGATTTCTCAGCTCGCCACGATTTATGCCAATTTATGCCGGTGGTCTGATCAACTTCAAGGTATCAAGATCATTTTGGTATATGACATGGCTTGTTGAAACATGGTGTCCAGGTCCATGTTTCTAAAAGCGCTGAAAGTCACCCTTCCATAATGTATGGCACTTCTCCTCATTGATATATCTATACACCCGCGCAGTTGCAATATAGCCCTGATAAGTGACATCTTATCAAAATAACAAAGAGCAATAATTATATAAGAAAATGAAGGAGTGTTGGGACACACTTCATGCCATAACATTTTGCAGCCTTAGATGCGGAAGGACCTCATACACTTCGAAACACACACACTAATTTATGGGGATGTGGGATCAGCCCCATTGATGTTCTCCAGTAAATGCCGGTGTTATATGTTTAACTATTGCCCCGAAGACTTCAGGTCAAGGGCAACTCTTCAAAATGTTGCCCCGATACTGATATAAATGTTTTGGACTTTGTATTGCCAAATACCAGAGGATGTCTGTGGTTTAAGTTTCTTTAGTAACAAAAAGAAAGCGTATTATTGTTTGGTCTGTAAAATGATAAAAGAAATGTGTAAATCGCAAAAACCCCCAGAAATAAACAACTTAATTCATTTGCATAGGGTTAGACACGTTGATATTCGTTCGGATCGCGAAATGCGACACTTGACAGTTCAAGCTACCGTATTCCAGTCGACTCTGGTATCAGTTGAGAGCAATGTTCGGTATCTAAGATTGAACTCTTGTCATGTTTTTTTTTCTGCCTGCTGTTACATTTATATCCGGGGTTCAATGACCGACCAATCATTTTTCAATTTACATGACCACATATGGCAATTTATATTTAAATAAATAAATAAAATATCAATAAATCTAAATATTTTTAAGTAAAATTATATTGTATTCGACAATTTATTTTCGAAAAGGTTTTGGTTATTTTGGTGAGTTTAAACAAAGCTAATAAGTATATGTAAAGGGTTCAATAACGCGCTGTCTTTTTTGCATCTTTACATTATTTGTTTGGAAACCTATTTATTGCAAACACTTTTGTCTCAGTTCCACCTGTAAATAATTATTTGCGACATGTTTGTGTATTAGTAGTGATATTTCGAATTAAATAAGTAATGTAATAGTCTGTTTTGGGATTACTATTTAGTAACTGAGTTATTGCAAGTTGTCCATTTATGATAAGGAGATAAAACATGATAACTGTTCCGTATCAAAAACTGTCAAGGTTATTGTTGTTACTCTTTCCCAAATTCAGAAAGCATATTTTGTTATTAATTAAAACGTTGCATCCACGCAACCGATCGACAAACACTTGCAAAACAGCTGTACAGGATTTGCAATATTGGACTCCATTTTTAGTCCAAGCAATTTCGGAATATTGATAACCCTTTAAACAAAATAAACACATTTACCTGAAAAACCAGACGCAATTTCCTCTTCTTAGCCTGTGGCACTCTACAAGTCATAAATGTTAAGTTCCATTTAATTCCACTTTCATATGCAGCAACTCAGGAAACAACAAAATTAGCTTTTTTGTTTATCGACGCCGATCGAAATTAAAACAGCTGATCCCGATCATGGAATCAGAAATAAATCACACCGTTCTCGTTCTATATTCTCTGATCACGCTTGTATCGCTTCAAGTCATTAAACATTATACCTGCTTCTATCACTATATCAACAAGAGCGACGGAGTTTATAGGTACATATCGATTTTTATGCAACTTGCAATCAGTTTTATATCAGATCTCGTTGCGTTGATGGAGGACCATCTGAAAGGTATCGTTGATAGCTGCTACTTCATTTATAAAAGCGTACAGCTGTTGGTCTGATATTTAATATGCTGCGAAACGCTGGCCTAGAAAATATTTAAATAGCTCAATTTCAGGACAAAGTATGTTGCTGTTACTCTGTAAATGGTCGTTAGATTTATAAATAGATTCTATTGATTAAATTGGTTCATACGCAACCCTATATTTGTCAAGTACACTTTATGCTTTTTATTAAATATACAATTTTGTATTAAATAAAAAGTATTCATTTCTTTTACCTTTTATTGAAAACTTTTTAACAAAAGTAGATTTTTGCTACACTAAGCCACTCAACTTTCCGAATATATTAAACTGGTTCATCAAATGAATGTCACTATTATATATAATACTAATACTCGTAGTTGTAACACCTTGCTAAATACCAAACTTCATATTTCTATCTATAATCATTATACATACAACAGGTTTGACATCATTCTTAGTATTATACGACGGGATAATTAATCGTGCGAACATATTATCTATTTTTGCGAAGAATTTATAAATGTATGCGAAATTAATTATCAAACAATTTGCACATCTTAAGCTAAAATAACAATGTAGATAAAGTGTTTTTTCTCCAAACAATTTGAGTCTAATGGCATTCCCGGCATGTAAGATTTTTCGTTTCTGGATGTAAAAAAACAGCAAACAAACATCCCATAAAGTAAATGGGGCTATATTGCAATTACGGATGTAGATATTGTTGGGTACAATGTGAATGAAGTATTCATATTGAACGTTTATAAGTTTAGTGTCGATTGTTTAATTGATTGGTCGACTGAAGATGACTTTATGGTAAATGCCTTGATTATTCAATGTTTCCTTCCAGTTATTATGTAGTTCTAATTGTTCAGGTTTGTAAGCGAGTATCGGTTATTCTATAAAACACTAGTTTGCAAACCTTCGTATATTGTTTGTGTTATGCATGTATTGTGCTGTGGTATAGTTTATTTAAATAGTTTTCTGTTTATTATTGAGCCAGTCTCTGGAAAAATGGCATTGATGCATACAGAAAGTGTCGTCCTAGATTAGACTGGAAACTCCACTCACGCTTATCGGGGACGACACTTTCCGCCTAGACGTAATACTTTCTTTAAACGAAAATTCGATTAAAGTGGAAAGTAAGTTTTCCCAGAGTGCGCCTCATGTTTATTCAACATTTATGTTATTATATTTGCAAAAGCGTTTTTTTTCTTGTATTTCTTTGTCATATGTAAGGCCATATATGCGTTCGTTCTATACATTGTATTCATTTTCAAACATGTTTTAAAGAACAAAATATGACTATCCTTTTCAATTAAATATTTTAAAGTAAAATGATATTTAATAAGAGAATAATAAAGTTGAAATCTCGTAGGAACATGCTGCCATTAATATATATGTCTGTATGCATTGTCAACATGTTAGTTTGATTGAAACAATATTATGTAATATTTCATATAATTACTATGTGCGTGTTTCTGTGAAAGTTACAATTAAACACTTTGATCTTACTCAAGACAGTAATAAGAAAACGCTCTTTTGGACCTTTTTCACATACAATATTTTTTCACACTTTTACGCGTATAATAATCCGGATCCTGCATATTTTCGGTAAATTTTATGATGACGACCGAATTGATTGATTGTAACGACACAAATTTTTCACACAAAAAAAATAGGATGCAACTTCCGCAAAAAAAGTGGATTTATTACATCGTATCCACTTTTTTTCACATTTAATATATAGGAATACAAATCGTGTTTATGAAAAATATATAGGATCTGACATGAGTTGTCATATCATACCATATTTTATTAAACGAGTTCAGGAATTTTGTTAGTANAAACAAAAACGCTGTATTTATTTTATACCGAAGCTTTCGACCTCACGGTCTTCATCAGCGGCCATTTTTTATTTCGAAATGTTACACTGTAAAAACGGAAATGCCGTCGCGCATTTCCGGCGTCAACGTCGTTTTCGCGCCCTTTTACGAAATGTCGTACGGTCGGTACGTTCGTAGAATTATGGAAAGGAAAACTACGAACGTACCGACCATACGGCATCAATGTACAGGAATAGACATTATATATATATATATATATATATATTGCAAAACAGTGGTTTCTTCCACTGTCTCGTCATCAACTGAATATACAAACATTTGGAAAGTGACACTATTTAATATGAACACAGAGATCATAATTGTGTACAGGTGTGTGCAAAACATTATTGTGACAAATAAGGTGTAGACAATGTTAGAAGAAAATAGACGATCTGTCGCCATGATTTATATTTCATACACAGTTTCGTAGCTTGTTGTCATGAACGATATTGGTGTTATTATATTCCTCGAGCACATCAACACATGTTCGCTGTCTGACTGTGAAATGAAGGGTTTTGCCAATCCATTAACGCATATCGTTTATCATCAAACATGAAGCGCGTTTATTGGTGCTTATAATGTGATTTTACCATTTACCATTTTTTACCATTTAATGCGCCGAATACTTCACGTGCGCGAATGCAACATGCCTCATTTTTTAACATTTTCTTCAGAAACACGGTTTTATAGTTTACAGAGAAAAGCATTCTCTTAAAATTGACAACATTTGTAGATGTTCCAATGTATCAGTATTTTGAGATCAAAACGACCATTTTTTTATAATCATAGTAATGTTCTTAATAGATTACCATGGAATGTTATAGATTTTGGACAACAACACTCACCTGAGGTTACCAACCCATAACAACCCTTTCAAAATCACATTACATATAAGCTGAAATTACCCTAAAAACACTACCATAGATACATTAAAGTGATCAGCGTGGGTTGTACTTACAAATTAGATGGGGATTTCTAAAGAGATCCTGATTANTTTTGGCGACCCCAATAAAAAGTTGAGGGTCGGCGCCGATTCTGGAGACACGGTCGGGCGACCGGAAACGGACCTATTTTTTTTTTGGCCTTAAAACTAATACTCCGCATGATACTGTGATTAACTGTAATTGTGATGATGCTAATCACCAGGACAATGTCCCCACACGAGGACATTATCAATAGTCATCATTCGTGATATAATTGCATTTAGAAATAAGTGGCAAGTCGTTTGAGGTCAATGTCTAGTCTCTAATGTCGATGAACTGTATACATTGAGGTGTTACAATTACTGGTTTGTACTTAAATGTATGGCAATACATTATTGATTACTTTAAAGTATTATTAAGATACATATCATTTAAAGCATAAACAATACCTGATATAAATTAAAATGATAAAACTATAACTAATTTTTCGTGTATAGCAAATACAATAAGTGTTTTGGTAACATGATAAAAGGATACACATTACTTTAATATAGAATGATATTGTACAGTATTGTATAAATACTGAGGTAAAAAACAGCGGATCACATAACAACCCGTCTAATGTAACTTTCCAATTTTCTTAATTCAAAGCAACGGTGACTGTAAGAATAAAATCTTGCAGACGATCCTTGATTTGACTTTTCTTAGTACAACACGGGGAAGAATTATGCGTTAGTGCTGATCACAGTCTGTCTTGGACTGTAACCGTTTGTAAGACCCTTAACACATATGTACAATTTTATTTTTATGTACTGTAGTAGATGCAGAGATATGGACTTGCTGGACGGCAATGTAAAGCGGAATTCTCTAAGAAATTTCAGAGTTATGTCACGTGGTCAGTCCCCTCACACACGGACCCTGATTATAACTGCAATATAAACAGTGATTAGGAGTTCGTGCACACAAACCTAAACCAAAATATGACGCAGACGTTGAAAAATGGGTAAGAAGTATAAACACTTAAAAAAGACAAATGATTAGTGACCATATAAACCTAAATATCAAACTTCATAAATTTAAACTACGTAAATAAACAAGAGGGCCATCAGGCCCTAAGGCGCTCACCTGAGACCCGAAGGANTTAATGGAAAATTTCAAAGGCCATTACTCTGTGAAAAATCATCCGACCAGAACTGGCTGATAATATGCACATCTCCTCTTGGTAGTGAAGCTTCCCATAAAGTTTCATTGAATTCCGGTCATTAGTTGCTGCGAAATAGCCCGGACAAGAATTGCACTATATGTACAGTTAATGGAAAATTTCAAAGGCCATTACTCTGTGAAAAATCATCCGACCAGAACTGGCTGATAATATGCACATCTCCTCTTGGTAGTGAAGCTTCCCATAAAGTTTCATTGAATTCCGGTCATTAGTTGCTGCGAAATAGCCCGGACAAGAATTGCACTATATGTACAGTTAATGGAAAATTTCAAAGGCCATTACTCTGTGAAAAATCATCCGACCAGAACTGGCTGATAATATGCACATCTCCTCTTGGTAGTGAAGCTTCCCATAAAGTTTCATTGAATTCCGGTCATTAGTTGCTGCGAAATAGCCCGGACAAGAATTGCACTATATGTACAGTTAATGGAAAATTTCAAAGGCCATTACTCTGTGAAAAATCATCCGACCAGAACTGGCTGATAATATGCACATCTCCTCTTGGTAGTGAAGCTTCCCATAAAGTTTCATTGAATTCCGGTCATTAGTTGCTGCGAAATAGCCCGGACAAGAATTGCACTATATGTACAGTTAATGGAAAATTTCAAAGGCCATTACTCTGTGAAAAATCATCCGACCAGAACTGGCTGATAATATGCACATCTCCTCTTGGTAGTGAAGCTTCCCATAAAGTTTCATTGAATTCCGGTCATTAGTTGCTGCGAAATAGCCCGGACAAGAATTGCACTATATGTACAGTTAATGGAAAATTTCAAAGGCCATTACTCTGTGAAAAATCATCCGACCAGAACTGGCTGATAATATGCACATCTCCTCTTGGTAGTGAAGCTTCCCATAAAGTTTCATTGAATTCCGGTCATTAGTTGCTGCGAAATAGCCCGGACAAGAATTGCACTATATGTACAGTTAATGGAAAATTTCAAAGGCCATTACTCTGTGAAAAATCATCCGACCAGAACTGGCTGATAATATGCACATCTCCTCTTGGTAGTGAAGCTTCCCATAAAGTTTCATTGAATTCCGGTCATTAGTTGCTGCGAAATAGCCCGGACAAGAATTGCACTATATGTACAGTTAATGGAAAATTTCAAAGGCCATTACTCTGTGAAAAATCATCCGACCAGAACTGGCTGATAATATGCACATCTCCTCTTGGTAGTGAAGCTTCCCATAAAGTTTCATTGAATTCCGGTCATTAGTTGCTGCGAAATAGCCCGGACAAGAATTGCACTATATGTACAGTTAATGGAAAATTTCAAAGGCCATTACTCTGTGAAAAATCATCCGACCAGAACTGGCTGATAATATGCACATCTCCTCTTGGTAGTGAAGCTTCCCATAAAGTTTCATTGAATTCCGGTCATTAGTTGCTGCGAAATAGCCCGGACAAGAATTGCACTATATGTACAGTTAATGGAAAATTTCAAAGGCCATTACTCTGTGAAAAATCATCCGACCAGAACTGGCTGATAATATGCACATCTCCTCTTGGTAGTGAAGCTTCCCATAAAGTTTCATTGAATTCCGGTCATTAGTTGCTGCGAAATAGCCCGGACAAGAATTGCACTATATGTACAGTTAATGGAAAATTTCAAAGGCCATTACTCTGTGAAAAATCATCCGACCAGAACTGGCTGATAATATGCACATCTCCTCTTGGTAGTGAAGCTTCCCATAAAGTTTCATTGAATTCCGGTCATTAGTTGCTGCGAAATAGCCCGGACAAGAATTGCACTATATGTACAGTTAATGGAAAATTTCAAAGGCCATTACTCTGTGAAAAATCATCCGACCAGAACTGGCTGATAATATGCACATCTCCTCTTGGTAGTGAAGCTTCCCATAAAGTTTCATTGAATTCCGGTCATTAGTTGCTGCGAAATAGCCCGGACAAGAATTGCACTATATGTACAGTTAATGGAAAATTTCAAAGGCCATTACTCTGTGAAAAATCATCCGACCAGAACTGGCTGATAATATGCACATCTCCTCTTGGTAGTGAAGCTTCCCATAAAGTTTCATTGAATTCCGGTCATTAGTTGCTGCGAAATAGCCCGGACAAGAATTGCACTATATGTACAGTTAATGGAAAATTTCAAAGGCCATTACTCTGTGAAAAATCATCCGACCAGAACTGGCTGATAATATGCACATCTCCTCTTGGTAGTGAAGCTTCCCATAAAGTTTCATTGAATTCCGGTCATTAGTTGCTGCGAAATAGCCCGGACAAGAATTGCACTATATGTACAGTTAATGGAAAATTTCAAAGGCCATTACTCTGTGAAAAATCATCCGACCAGAACTGGCTGATAATATGCACATCTCCTCTTGGTAGTGAAGCTTCCCATAAAGTTTCATTGAATTCCGGTCATTAGTTGCTGCGAAATAGCCCGGACAAGAATTGCACTATATGTACAGTTAATGGAAAATTTCAAAGGCCATTACTCTGTGAAAAATCATCCGACCAGAACTGGCTGATAATATGCACATCTCCTCTTGGTAGTGAAGCTTCCCATAAAGTTTCATTGAATTCCGGTCATTAGTTGCTGCGAAATAGCCCGGACAAGAATTGCACTATATGTACAGTTAATGGAAAATTTCAAAGGCCATTACTCTGTGAAAAATCATCCGACCAGAACTGGCTGATAATATGCACATCTCCTCTTGGTAGTGAAGCTTCCCATAAAGTTTCATTGAATTCCGGTCATTAGTTGCTGCGAAATAGCCCGGACAAGAATTGCACTATATGTACAGTTAATGGAAAATTTCAAAGGCCATTACTCTGTGAAAAATCATCCGACCAGAACTGGCTGATAATATGCACATCTCCTCTTGGTAGTGAAGCTTCCCATAAAGTTTCATTGAATTCCGGTCATTAGTTGCTGCGAAATAGCCCGGACAAGAATTGCACTATATGTACAGTTAATGGAAAATTTCAAAGGCCATTACTCTGTGAAAAATCATCCGACCAGAACTGGCTGATAATATGCACATCTCCTCTTGGTAGTGAAGCTTCCCATAAAGTTTCATTGAATTCCGGTCATTAGTTGCTGCGAAATAGCCCGGACAAGAATTGCACTATATGTACAGTTAATGGAAAATTTCAAAGGCCATTACTCTGTGAAAAATCATCCGACCAGAACTGGCTGATAATATGCACATCTCCTCTTGGTAGTGAAGCTTCCCATAAAGTTTCATTGAATTCCGGTCATTAGTTGCTGCGAAATAGCCCGGACAAGAATTGCACTATATGTACAGTTAATGGAAAATTTCAAAGGCCATTACTCTGTGAAAAATCATCCGACCAGAACTGGCTGATAATATGCACATCTCCTCTTGGTAGTGAAGCTTCCCATAAAGTTTCATTGAATTCCGGTCATTAGTTGCTGCGAAATAGCCCGGACAAGAATTGCACTATATGTACAGTTAATGGAAAATTTCAAAGGCCATTACTCTGTGAAAAATCATCCGACCAGAACTGGCTGATAATATGCACATCTCCTCTTGGTAGTGAAGCTTCCCATAAAGTTTCATTGAATTCCGGTCATTAGTTGCTGCGAAATAGCCCGGACAAGAATTGCACTATATGTACAGTTAATGGAAAATTTCAAAGGCCATTACTCTGTGAAAAATCATCCGACCAGAACTGGCTGATAATATGCACATCTCCTCTTGGTAGTGAAGCTTCCCATAAAGTTTCATTGAATTCCGGTCATTAGTTGCTGCGAAATAGCCCGGACAAGAATTGCACTATATGTACAGTTAATGGAAAATTTCAAAGGCCATTACTCTGTGAAAAATCATCCGACCAGAACTGGCTGATAATATGCACATCTCCTCTTGGTAGTGAAGCTTCCCATAAAGTTTCATTGAATTCCGGTCATTAGTTGCTGCGAAATAGCCCGGACAAGAATTGCACTATATGTACAGTTAATGGAAAATTTCAAAGGCCATTACTCTGTGAAAAATCATCCGACCAGAACTGGCTGATAATATGCACATCTCCTCTTGGTAGTGAAGCTTCCCATAAAGTTTCATTGAATTCCGGTCATTAGTTGCTGCGAAATAGCCCGGACAAGAATTGCACTATATGTACAGTTAATGGAAAATTTCAAAGGCCATTACTCTGTGAAAAATCATCCGACCAGAACTGGCTGATAATATGCACATCTCCTCTTGGTAGTGAAGCTTCCCATAAAGTTTCATTGAATTCCGGTCATTAGTTGCTGCGAAATAGCCCGGACAAGAATTGCACTATATGTACAGTTAATGGAAAATTTCAAAGGCCATTACTCTGTGAAAAATCATCCGACCAGAACTGGCTGATAATATGCACATCTCCTCTTGGTAGTGAAGCTTCCCATAAAGTTTCATTGAATTCCGGTCATTAGTTGCTGCGAAATAGCCCGGACAAGAATTGCACTATATGTACAGTTAATGGAAAATTTCAAAGGCCATTACTCTGTGAAAAATCATCCGACCAGAACTGGCTGATAATATGCACATCTCCTCTTGGTAGTGAAGCTTCCCATAAAGTTTCATTGAATTCCGGTCATTAGTTGCTGCGAAATAGCCCGGACAAGAATTGCACTATATGTACAGTTAATGGAAAATTTCAAAGGCCATTACTCTGTGAAAAATCATCCGACCAGAACTGGCTGATAATATGCACATCTCCTCTTGGTAGTGAAGCTTCCCATAAAGTTTCATTGAATTCCGGTCATTAGTTGCTGCGAAATAGCCCGGACAAGAATTGCACTATATGTACAGTTAATGGAAAATTTCAAAGGCCATTACTCTGTGAAAAATCATCCGACCAGAACTGGCTGATAATATGCACATCTCCTCTTGGTAGTGAAGCTTCCCATAAAGTTTCATTGAATTCCGGTCATTAGTTGCTGCGAAATAGCCCGGACAAGAATTGCACTATATGTACAGTTAATGGAAAATTTCAAAGGCCATTACTCTGTGAAAAATCATCCGACCAGAACTGGCTGATAATATGCACATCTCCTCTTGGTAGTGAAGCTTCCCATAAAGTTTCATTGAATTCCGGTCATTAGTTGCTGAGAAATAGCCCGGACAAGAATTGCACTATCTGTACAGTTAATGGAAAATTTCAAGGGGCCATAACTCTGTTAAAAATCATCCGACCAGAACCCGCTGATAATATGCACATCTCCTGTTGGTAGTGAAGATCCCCATAAAGTTTCATTGAATTCCGGTCATTAGTTTCCGAGAAAGAGCCCGGACAAAAATTGTGCACGGACGGACGCACAGACAGAGGAAGCGGCGACTATATGCTCCCCCCAAAAAGTTCGGGGGAGCATAATAAAAAGTTATATAAGAATGGTAAAGTGCCTCCCATTTGGCACTATCACCTGCAATCAATAAGGTCATATGGGGCAATGTATTTATGGAAAAGAAGTATTAATTTAATTATTGGGTGATGAAAATTCTTCATACATAAATAACAACAAATTCTTTTTAACTACATTTAATCTTGAGCTCAAGATTATGTGTTACACTTGAAATAATTTAAACAAGTATTTACATCCTGTTACAAAATAACAATCTGCATAGTATGTTGAATGACACGAATACTGCTGGCCATCATGTGTAAATATTCCATAATATGTAGAGAGAAATGTAGAGAGAGGAAACAAGGTTTTTCTAATTAATGGATCTGGCAACCTCGTTTTTGGAGGCACATGACCAAGATTCTAACTTCTTGCTTAGATAATAAGCATTCTGACCAAGTTTCATCGTGATTTACTCATAATTGTGGCCTAAATAATGGCAACAAGTTTTTTTTAAAATAATATTTGACCTGGTCACCTAGGTTTGGGACGCATGTGACCCAGATAAAAACTTGATCCTGTATAGATACACATTCTGACCAAGTTTCATCAAGATTTGATAAAACAAGAGCTGTATTTGTCAGAAACACAATGCCCCCTACTGCGCTTGAAGCCATTTATTTGACCTTGAAATTTGACCTTTGACCTTGAAGGATGACCTTGACCTTTCACAACTCAAAATGTGCAGCTCCATGAGATGCACATGCATGCCAAATATCAAGTTGCTATCTTCAATTTTGCAAAAGTTATGACCAAGGTTAAAGTTTTGGGACAGACAGAAATACAGACAGGCCAAAAACAATATACAGCCTCTTCTTCGAAGAAGGGGGTATACAAATGTGGCCTCTAAAGTGGTAATGAGCTTAAAATTGACGACGCACACCACACTTGGCCGGACATAGGGAGATCACAATAGCTCACATTGAGCACTTCATGCTCAGGTGAGCTAAAAAAGCAATCAGCTATTACAAGTATTGATAAAGATTTCAGTGGTTTACATTAAAACATAAATGAGTCTTATATTACAATGATTAAAAACAATACAATGACAAAAAGCCTGTAATTAATGCATGTAAGAAGTCCCATCTAAAATTAGAGTATACACACTTAAATGTATCTAAACTACAAAGAAAATATTTAGAGTAATTTATTATTCATAAGGGTTTCCATAAGTGTGCAATTTGTTTATTTTCTGCTGTCAAATCTTTATCATGGATTGCTTATATTAAATGCCTTTTAAAGCACAAACATAATGTAAAGAGACATTATAAATATTGNTTTCTAATAAATGGATCTGGTGACCTCGTTTTTGAAGGCAAATGACCAAGATTCTAACCATTTTGCTTAGATAATTAGCATTCCAACCAAGTTTCATCACGATTGTGTGCAATTTTTTTTTTCTTCTGTTAAATCTTTATCGTGGATTGCTTATATTCAATGCCTATTAAAGCACAAACATAATGTAAAGAGACATAATAAATATTGTTTGAATGTAATGATATTACTAGCTCGCATATTTAATTTCGCACTTATAAATGATATTGCCATTTTTTGGAGTTACATAAACACTGTGCATTTTTAACAGAAGCATCATGAAAATTGATATTGCTTNATTGTTTGAATGTTATGATATTACTAGCTCGCATATTCAATTTCACACTTATAAATGATATTGCCATTTTTTGGAGTTACATTAACACTGTGCATTTTTAACAGAAGCATCATGAAAATTGATATTGCTTCATGAAATGTATATAAACATTAAACACATAGTATTTACATATCTATAAGAATGACATATGCATTCGCCTGCATATGTACCATTAAATTAAATGTATTACTTGATCGCCCAGTGTGATGAGAATGACGTTGTAAATTGGTGAAACTCATGCATAAAAAGGGTGGGTTTTTGATTTTCATAAAATAGATCCATAACAAAACAGATTACAAAAGTACATGGTAGTAGAAAACTTTGCTAGATAATTTTTTAAATTTAAAACAAAGGACAAGATTTATCAGCCTCAGCCGCATAATATCAACACAACAAAAACTTCTCTAAAAACACATATACATGTCATCAGTATTCATAAGTATTTATAAAACAGTATGTGTATATTATTACAAAAATACGAAATATTATCTAACAGCAGTATGCTTCTTGCATAAACCAGTCAAACGAGTTGCAAACAAAAATGTTAATATTAACCCATTTATGCCGAGTGGACTCTCCCATCCTTCTTAATTGGATCAATTTATTTCCAAAATTAGGGATGTCAAGTATATTTATTTCTATATTTAGAATATTTTTTACAGAAATTCCTTTAAGCAAACAGCGCAGACCCTGATGAGATGCCGCATCATGCGACGTCTCATCTGGGTCTACGCTGTTTGACAAGGCCTTTTTTCTAGACGCTAGGCATAAATGGGTTAATTANAGAAAATATTTAGAGTAATTTATTATTCATAAGGGTTTCCATAAGTGTGCAATTTGTTTATTTTCTGCTGTCAAATCTTTATCATGGATTGCTTATATTAAATGCCTTTTAAAGCACAAACATAATGTAAAGAGACATTATAAATATTGTTTGAATGTTATGATATTACTAGCTCGCATATTCAATTTCGCACTTATAAATGATATTGCCATTTTTTGGAGTTACATGTACATAAACACTGTGCATTTTTAACAGAAGCATCATGAAAATTGATATTGCTTCATGAAATGTATACGAACATTAAACACATAGTATTTACATATCTATAAGAATGACATATGCATTTGCCTGCATATGTACCATTAAATTTAATGTATTACTTGATCGCCCAGTGTGATGAGAATGACGTTGTAAATTGGTGAAACTCATGCATAACAAGATGTGTTTGTGAAACACTATGTCCACTTTTGAGCGATTTTGACCCATAAATTTGACCTTTGACCTTGAAGGATGACCTTGACCTTTCACCACTCAAAATGTGCAGCTCCATGAGATACACATGCATGCCAAATATCAAGTTGCTATCTTCAATATTGCGAAAGTTATGGCCAATGTTAAAGTTGGCGCAAACCAACCAACAAACCAACCAACAAACAGACCAACCAACAGACAGGGCAAAAACAATATGTCCCCCAGTATATACTGGTGGACATAAAAAGGGTGGGGTTTTGATTTTCATAAAATAGATCCATAACAAAACAGATTACAAAAGTACATGGTAGTAGAAAACTTTGCTAGATAATTTTTTATATTTAAAACAAAGGACAAGATTTATCAGCCTCAGCCGCATAATATCAACACAACAAAAACTTCTCTAAAAACACATATACATGTCATCAGTATTCTTAAGTATTTATAAAACAGTATGTGTATATTATTACAAAAATACGAAATATTATCTAACAGCAGAATGCTTCTTGCATAAACCAGTCAAACGAGTTGCAAACAAAAATGTTAATATTAACCCATTTATGCCGAGTGGACTCTCCCATCCTTCTGAATTGGATCATTACCTAACCGTATATGGACATGTAAAATCCGCAAAAACTAGTTCGTATAATTCAAACTATCAAAGTGACGAAAACATTTTATGTAATTTTTGGCCGTTTGGTCATGTTTAATTGACCAATCAAGATCAAATATTAAATGATAATTATGTCAAGTTTTCATTATGGAAATAAATTATATTAAAGCGGATATTGTTGAAGTTAATATATTAAGGTTAAAAATTAAATTCAGCAAAACTAGAAAGGAAAACAATATTTCGATAAGATAAAATTACTAGTATAATAAGAGGGCCATGGGCCCTAAGGCGCTCACCTGAGAGCCAAAGGAACTAGACTATTCTGAAACAAGAGATGTGTTTGTCAGAAACACAATGCCCCCTACTGCGCCGCTTTGAACTAAAATTTATTTTTATCATTTGGCAGGTATAGAAATTATCTCCCTTTAAAGCTTGTAACTTCCCTTTTATTTTGTTTTTTACCTTTGACCTTGAAGGAAGACCTTGACCTTTCACCACTCAAAATGTGCAGCTCCATGAGATACACATGCATGCCAACAATCAAGTTGCTATCTTCAATATTGCAAAAGTTATGGCCAATGTTAAAGTTTTCGGACGGACGCACAGACTGACAGACAGACTGACGGACAGTTCAACTGCTATATGCCACCCTACCAGGGGCCACCCTACTGGGGGCATAAAAATGCATGCTGATTCATGAAGATTGAACCAAAAAAGTGACTTTTAACATGTTTTTTTTATAATTGACCTAGTGACATAGTTTTTGAGCTCGTATGACCCAGTTTCAATCTCTGCCAAGATTTCATTGGGACGAACGTTCTGACCAAGTTTTATGAAGATTCGCAAATAAATGTGGCTAATAAAGCGTCAACATGTTTTCACTATAGCATTATTAGGAAAACTGCCTCGCCCCCGACGGCCATGTTTTTCAACGATCCATAACCATTTCAAAATTTTCAAACTCAGCCCAGCTCTTGTTAGAACAAATGTTCTGATCAAGTTTCATAAAGATTGGATAATAAATGTGACTTCAAGAGTAAAAAGAAGGGGTAACTATAGCCATATAAGGAAAAATGTAACGCCCCCTGGCGGCCATGTTTTTCAACAGATCGCAACCATTTTCGAACTCAGCCCAGATATCATAAGAACAAATATTCTGGCCAAGTTTCATGAACATTGGACCAAAAATGTCACTTCTAGAGTGTTAACAAGGTTTTACTATAGCCATATGGGGAAAACTCCCCTGCCCCCTGGCGGCCATGTTTTTCAACAAGCCAGAACCATTTTCGACCTCGTCCTAGATATCACTAAAATAAATGTTCTCATGAAGTTTCATGAAGATTGGACAATAAATGTGATTTCTAGAGTGCAAAGTTTTACTATAGCCATATAAGGAAAACTGCCACGCCCCCTAGCAGCCATGTTTTTCAACCAACCGAAACCATTTTCGAACTCGTCCAAGATATTATTGGGAAACATGTTCTGACGAAGTTTTATGAAGATTGGACAATAAATGTGGCCTCTAGATTTTTAACAAGGTAAATGTTGACGACTCACGCCTGACGATGCACAAAAGGCGATCACAATAGCTCACCATGAGAACGTTGTGCTCAGGTGAGCTAATAAAAAGTAATATTAGAATGGTAAAGTGCCTCCCATTTGGCACTATCACCCGCAATCAATCAGGTCTTATAATGGGGCGATGTCTTTATGGAAAAGAAGTATGAATTTAATTATTGGATGATGAACATTCTTCGATACATAAATAACAACAAATTCTTTATAACTACATTTAATCTTTAGCCCAAGATTATGTGTTACACTTGAAATAATTTAAACAAGTATTTACATCTGCATAGTATGTTGAATAACACAAATACTGCTGGCCATCATGTGCACATATTCAATAATACGTAGAGAGAAATGTAGAGATAGGAAACAAGGTTTTTCTAATAAATGGATCTGGTGACCTCGTTTTTGAAGGCAAATGACCAAGATTCTAACCATTTTGCTTAGATAATTAGCATTCCAACCAAGTTTCATCACGATTGTGTGCAATTTTTTTTTTCTTCTGTTAAATCTTTATCGTGGATTGCTTATATTCAATGCCTATTAAAGCACAAACATAATGTAAAGAGACATAATAAATATTGTTTGAATGTAATGATATTACTAGCTCGCATATTTAATTTCGCACTTATAAATGATATTGCCATTTTTTGGAGTTACATAAACACTGTGCATTTTTAACAGAAGCATCATGAAAATTGATATTGCTTCATGAAATGTATACGAACATTAAACACATAGTATTAACATATCTATAAGAATGACATATGCATTCCCCTGCATATGTAACATTAAATTTTATGTATTACTTGATCGCCCAGTGTGATGAGAATGACGTTGTAAATTGGTGAAACTCATGCATAAAAAGGGTGGGTTTTTGATTTTCATAAAATAGATCCATAACAAAACAGATTACAAAAGTACATGGTAGTAGAAAACTTTGCTAGATAATTTTTTATACTTAAAATAAAGGACAAGATTTATCAGCCTCAGCCGCATAATATCAACACAACAAAAACTTCTCTAAAAACACATATACATGTCATCAGTATTCATAAGTATTTATAAAACAGTATGTGTATATTTTTACAAAAATACGAAATATTATCTTACAGCAGTATGCTTCTTGCATAAACCAGTCAAACGAGTTGCAAACAAAAATGTTAATATTAACCCATTTATGCTGAGTGGACTCTCTTATCCTTCTTAATTGGATCAATTTATTTCCAAAATAAGGGATGTCTAGTATATTTATTTCTATATTTAGAATATTTTTTACAGAATTCCTTTAAGCAAACAGCGCAGACCCTGATGAGATGCCGCATCATGCAACGTCTCATCTGGGTCTACGCTGTTTGACAAGGCCTTTTTTCTAGACGCTAGGCATAAATGGGTTAACACAAATATATACATAGTTTTGCATAGAAGAGCAAACCCAGATACTACTAAACTGAAGAGGCGGATTATTCTAGCCCTTAAGCATTCACCACAGTTCAAGGTAAAACAATTGGCGTAGATTTAATTTGGTGACCAATTTTTTTTTACTTTATTTGACTCAATTTTAAACTTGGCCTATATATGGTCATGATAAACATCAAGACTAAGTTTCATTGTAAAAAAGGTAACAAATGAGGCATTTTAAAGGTTTATATGGTTTTTCTAGGATTTGATCTTGTTACCTGGGTTTTGAGCTAACATGACCCAAAATCAGACTTGGCCTAGATATTGTGAGCATTCTGGCAAAGTTTTATACAGATTGAATCATAAGTGAGGCTTCTAATGTGGTTACAAGATTTTCGAAAAGTATGAATTGGTAAACCAGTTTTTGACCCTATTTCTGCCCATCCGATTTCGGCCAAGGTTTTGTCATGATAAACATTTTGACCAAGTTCCTTTAATAATAAATTATAATTGTGGTTTCTAAACTAGGTTAAGATGGTTTCTCTAATAATTAAATAGATGACCAGCTTTTGACTCCACTTGATCCAGAATAGCACATGGCTCAGATATTGTTTATATGAACATTCTGACCAAGTTTTTTTTTCCAAGATTATGCCAAAACTGTTGTCTATAGAGTGATTAAGTGCTAATAGTTGACAAACATACTGCAAAACACACATTTGTCTTTTTTATTTCAAAGAATTAAAGCTGACCATAGGGAATAAAAACATTCATTAAACATCAACAATATTTTATTGGTCACTAACAATCGTGACACACATAGCATCTCAACAGTCCCATACAAGTATCAATTTAATAATACGTATTAGCTTTGGAACATGTAAAAATTGACTAGCACATCACAAAAAAAAAACCCAGACAAAACTGGCATTAAGGCAACATCTTAAATATAAAGCTAAAAGTATTCATAATTCTTTAGAAAAAGGCCATATTCAAATGGTGCATTAAACAAGAGGGACAAAGTTCCTATATCGCTCACCTAAGACCCGATGGAACTTAACTGTTCNAGAAAAAACACTATTTGAGGAATAAGGCCCATAAGATTGAACGTTTAAAAAATCGTAAACCAAAAGAATTTTGGAAATACTATAAATCAAATAATCAAACTTAAAACCAAATATCCCCTTCGAAATCTTTCAGTTGTTTTATATCTGATATCAGTAATGGTTTGTTGGATTGTGTTAGTGATGAGACTAAACATTTTTTTGCAGTACTCATAATTTCGCCGAATTCGCGTTTCCCCGAACTAGATCAGCCATTTACCGTTGATGAGATTAAAGTGTCTGTATAACGATTGAAACGCAACAAGGCATATGGGAGTGATTATATTTTAAACGAATATTTAATTAAATGTATTGATATTTTAGCGTTGCATATATATGTGATTTGTTTAATGCTGTATTGAACTCTGGTCATTTTCCCGAGAAATGGACGGAAGGTAGTATAACCCTTTACATAAGAAAGACGATCAATCTTATGTGAACAATTATAGAGGGATTACTCTTCTAAGTTGTTTATCTAAGCTATTTACTTCAGTTGTAATCACTAGATAAGAAAATGTTTGTAGTAACTTTAATATAATTTCGGTCGTCCAATTTGGATTTAGAAAAGGGCGCTCAACAATTGACGCTATATACATCCTCGTGGTCTTGGTTCAGAACTATATAAATGAAAATATAAAACTCGCTAATAACGTGCACGAATAAAACTGACTGTGAATAAAGGGAACAATTTATGCGTAAAATGTTAAATGCTTATCTTGTCAATGGTGTTGAGCTATACAAAACAAGTTTTATTGTGTTTTGAACTTTGATGTTTATATTGAGCACTGTTATTTCAACATGCATGTGCATGAATTATTTTTTTGGTGACTTTTTCTATCCCACTGTACAAATAGCTTATAGTACATGTAAACTGTTGTTTTTTGTTGCATTTAAATATATAGTTTGATCCGAATGTGTCTTTATTCCTTTCGCTCTCTCATGATTACTATGTTACTATTTATCTTTTTTTATCCCCTGTTTTTGTTTATTATGTTGCTTTTTTTCTAGACACCTTTCAATTTCATACCAATATGCTTATTTATTAGCTCGAAGGCATGGGATATTGATTTTCGCAACTTTATTCTAACCTTAACCCAATGACTACCAATCTAAACATTGCTTCATTAAACTATAGAGGATTACGTTGTAAATTAAAGAGGATACAGGTTTTTAATTACTTACAAGAATTAAGAGCTAATATATATTGTCTACAGGATACACATTTCTACCCCGATATGTATAATACTATTTATTCAGAATGGGAATGTCAATGCATTTTAAGATATGGTTCAGCGAATTATAGAGGAACAGGTATTTTCTTATCAAACAGTAAAGGTAATAAAATACATAACTATGTTGCTGACTCGCATTGTAATTTACTTGCACTTGACATTTCTGTTTACGACTTCCGCTTTAAGTTGCTTACTTTATATAGGCCAAATACTGACTCACCATCCTTTTTTTTCTGATATCTTTGAAATTATTAAAAGACTTGAAAATGAAGCATTTATCAGTTGTGGTAATTTTAACCTCGTTTAAGATCCTGAATTAGATAACTTTAACTACGAAAATGTTAATAACCCTAAGGCTCGAAATAAAGTCCTAGAATTAATAAATTGCCATAATCTTGTAGATCCCTTCAGACAAAATAACCGTTTAAAAAACAGATTTATGTGGCGAATACACTAGGCTAGACTCGATCTGTTTTTTATCACACCAGATTATTTACAACATTTTAAATCCACTGAAATGGAACCAAGTATTCCATTGGATCACTCAATCATCACTTTGAACTAAACTTTTAGCAATTTTTCTCACAAACCTGGTCTTCGGAAACACAATACTTCTCTACTGTCAGACATTGTGTATGTACAGGAAATAAACCAAAAAATGATACAATTAAACTGCAATATGCATTACCAATTTACAATTATGAAAATAAAAATGAAATTCCTAACAGTGAATTACAGTTCACTATTAGTAATCAACTTTTTTAGAATCTCTGGAAATGAAATTAAGAGGAAGATCTATTTTATATGGGTCTTATATGAAAAAGTAAACACAACTTGAAAAAAAAGTAAGTTGTAAAAAAGATTTAAAGAGTTGAAAGAAATGTTTTCATATGAGAACATGGAAGAACTAGACAATTTAAAATCTGAAATAAACAATATACAAAGCTCACAATTTAAAGGCTGTATGATAAGATCAAAGTTTCAGTGGACTTTACAAGGTGAAAAGCCATCAAAATATGTTTGCAGCCTAGAAAAAATCATGCAATAACAAACACAATATATAAACTAAAAGATGAAGATGATAGTGAAATAATTTACTCAAAATGTATCCTTAATACAATAGCATCTTATTATGCGTCTCTTTATAAGCAAAAAAGTGAATATAGGAATGAATTGCCCAAAATTATACCAGAGGGAGTCGAATTCAATCGAATGTTGCATAGTTTTAGAGGAAGCTTCAACAGTTTGAAAGAATATGCCATATAATAAAAGCCCAGTTAGTTCTGGATTTAATGCAGCTTTTTATAAAATGTTCTGGAAAAAGTTTGGTGCTTTTGTTGTCCGATCCTTAAATGAAGCTTTTAATTGTGAAATATATCTATTACACAAGGTATCATAACCTGTATTCAGATGGGTGATCAATCTAGGCTTTTTATACAAAATTAGCGCCCGTTTACTCTTTTAGATACTGTTTATAAAATTGCCTCAGGAGTAATAGCCAATACATTAAATTATGTATAATTGACAAGTTAACTCACAACGACCTGACCGGTTTCATTAAAGCTAGATACATAGGTAAAAATACAAGGTTAATTTATGCCATTATGCACTGCGCTGAAGTTTTGTCACTTATATTGAGAGATTACAAGAATACAAAAGGTATAGCCAAGAGATAACAAGAATGTAAAAGATATAACCATTTATGGAATTGAACATAAATTATCCTAAATTTGCGGAAGATAGTACTATTTTATTAGACGGTACTGAACAGTCCTTAAATGAAACACTTTATATGTTTTTATCGGTTATTTCAAATAGTTCAAGTCTTAATGTACATTTTGAAGAAACAAATGTTTTGTGGATTAGAAAGCTAAAATATAGTTCCGATACCATAAAAACAAAATGGAAATTAAATTGGAAGCAAAACAACTTTAAAATGCTTGGACTTAATTTCCATGTTAAACCTGTCAAAAAATGGTTCAAATACATTACATGAAAATATGGTTAAAATGAACAATATAAAAAATATTCTGAAAAAATGGAAAAGAAGAATTTTAACACCATTTGGAAAGATTGTTATTATGAAAACACCTGTTGTGTCATTATTCAATCTATTGTTCATATGCCTGCCAAACCAACCAAATACCATTTTAAATGTAATACGAACGTCTATTTAAAGTTTTATTTTGGACGGACATAGCAAAATCAAGTTTACAACAATAGTACAAGATTATAGTGAAGGAGGTTTGAAAATGATCAATTTGGATGCATTCAATCCAGCATTGAAACTTACATGATAACAAACAATTCGATCCTTTAGGGGAAATTGGATATTTATTACAAAGCTTTATTTTGATACTTATAATTTCTTTAATTGCAGCTAACATTATGTTTTGAATATATCAAACATTATATCAAACCCTTTTAGATAGATGTTTTAAAAAGCTTCTCACTTTATTGTGGACAATTAAAAGTTATCACAAAAAAAAATCTTGTATTATTATCCACTATTTCATAAACCATATATATTATTAGGAAATACAAGAGTTGTCTTTAAATCATGGTTCGATTCTGAAATTCATTGTATAGGTGATATATTAAAAAAGGAACCTTTATTTCTGTCTATGAACTAAATATAATTATTTGCATTATACAAGGTAGACAAGAGCTTTAGATAAATTTATGAAAAAATGTTGTATATCTTGCCCACCCAACACATTATCAAACCCTTTTTGCCCCCATAATTACAACTTATACTGAAAAAAAAAGAATCTGGAGCAAAAGGAATATGCACCAATTTGAATAAAAATAATGAACAACCATCAGTAAAAGAAAAATGGTGTACTTAACTTAATGCCCCCAAAAAGAATGAAATTGCATATTTGAGCTACCCTCTTTTATAACCAATTATGTAAAGGTTCAGTGGTTCCAATACAGAATAATTCAAAGCATACTTGGAACAAATAGTTTTTTGAATAAAATGAAAATTACTGATGTTCCATTACGTTGTTTTTGTAAACAAAGTGAGGAAAATGTAAACATTCGTTCAGGGAAAGTCAGATATCTAAAGCAATTTTTGACGAAATGTTACCAGGACAATCGTTTCTTTTCATAATATCATAATTTTTTCTCCTTGGATATTTACCAAAGTCTGCTAGTGCCATAAATAATGTTTATTTGTTTATAAAGCTATACTTATACACGTGCAAAATGAATAAATGTTTTCCAAGCATAGCTTGAACCAACAAATACATAAAGTATGAATACGATAACTTGAGAAAAATATCACTTTCAAAAATAATTTAGAATCCTTTGACATTGAATAGGAACTATGTAATGCAATTGTCTTTGTGAGACACATACACTTAGAATTTAATTTATAGCGTACCATTACTTATATAAAATTAAATGTAGGACCTATGTGTCATTAAATATAATTATAAACATCTATTTTTGTTTCTCTATGCAATTTGGATCTGTTATAACAATGTATACATAAGTGTTTGGCTTTATACCCAGAAAAATGTATTTGTTTGCAATCTCGAAATAAAATGTGTTGAAAACATAAACAAAGAGTATTTTACTTAGCCTTTTCGTAACCGTATACGATGCTGCTTATGTTTATTTTATTACTATGTTTATCTCTGTGACATAAGTGTATGTGAAATACCAAGTGTTTAGACGATGTACACTGTGAAAGTATGAATACATATTTGTTTTGTCTTGTCATGTTAATAAAAGGCCTTAATGATGTAAGTGCTTAAAAGCCACCAGTTATTACAATAGTAGAACACGTCGTTATAACTGAAGTAAGAATTTTACGAATCTCACATACTGCTATTAATTTGATAATTTGAAAGTTGATATTTCGCAAAAGTACAAACTCATTGCTGTTGGAAGTGCATAATTTCTATTTATTAGATATGGCGATAAAGTAACGCAATACTACATGCAACTAGTAATAAGAAAACAGGATCAATACATGGGTAGTGGCCGTTCCAATAAGATAGCTTTAATTAATTTTTATTTAAAGTTGTCGTTTTTGTATGTGGTGTATTCTAACATGAATTTCTTTCTTGACAAGGTTTCTGGAGTTTCATTATTTCTGTTTTCGACATTTTACGATATCGTGGTTATTTTTAAAATCTTCTAAATGGAATTTTCGTCTAGTGATAACAATGATAGCGAATGAATGTTTGGTGGACTATTGAGCGCGAAAAATGCCATTCATCGTGCAATGAGACCGATAATAAGTACAAGTAATTTATGT
This sequence comes from Dreissena rostriformis, assembly GCA_007657795.1. NCBI lineage: Eukaryota > Metazoa > Mollusca > Bivalvia > Myida > Dreissenidae > Dreissena > Dreissena rostriformis. The sequence continues at coordinate 24,304 of VMBQ01001434.1, read as the reverse complement.
TTAATTTAAAATCATTTATTTAAAACAAGTTTTTCGAATAATGCAGTAACGGTAGAAAAATATTGCTTATTGTGTCATTTATTATCATAAATAATCAATGAAAAAAGCGATACATGGATTTTTTAAGGTAGAACGATAATAATTCAATGAGACTAATGCTAAGGAAATGTTATGCGCATATGCTTTAGTTGATTTAAATTAAGGGTAACATGGATGCTGGTCGTCAAACCCAATAATGTGCATTTTCTGTCACAAACATACACATAGTTTAAATATGTTGTACCAAATGCTTTCTGTGAAAGCCATCTTAAGAGTCATATTCCAGATCCAAAATGTATAACTGTCATTTCGAGTAACTAATATCGTATTAAAGAAAGATAATTAAGCGTTTGTTCATGACTTGACTGTCTGATTGACGTTGTTTATATGTCAGATAATGTTACTGTCAACGTTAAACTATAATTTGATTTTAATTTGGTATCAGTGAAGAGCCGATCGGTGTTTTAATGGAACCATCTATTATAGTTAACAACCCACATAATTATCAGTCTTTGAATTGTTTCTTGAAATTCATTAATGTCATTCGACGTATGATATATTGCAATCAAATTAGATACATGTTTTAAAAAAGAAATTGTTTGCTATATAATGATACGAAATTCGTAATAAACAATACCTTTGTCAGATATGAACAGATGTCACCTATTCGATTAATGTTGTCTGAAAAAGAAGATGATCTCTATATATTTAATTAGTTTTCATCAGTTTTAGTTTTCAATTATTTCTGTAACCGTAGAAACCACAATTTTAGTGTGACGAAAGAACTGAAGTAACGCGACTATTAATCATATGACCATATATCTACATAACAGAGTTTCACCAACATAGCGAAAGTACTTTTTGAGTTATCACAGGATCAAGGTTTTAGTTTTTCATTAAATCTGCAACCATAGCTAATGCGATTTTGTTTGAAAACCCCCCAGAAATAACGTGCATATTTCCCACATGGTCCTCTATCCAAATTCTGATTTTCGTAAACCTAGCTTAAGAACTTTTTGAGGTATTTAATATGGCCCTCTATCCACATACCGAGTTTCATCAACCTAGCGTATGAACGTAAAATAACGTTCATATTTTCTATATGACNCTATCTAAAGACACCTTTAACCACCAATGTCTAAAACAATTCTATCTAAAGACACCTTTAACCACCAATGTCTAAAACAATTCTATCTAAAGACACCTTTAACCACCAATGTCTAAAACAATTCTATCTAAAGACACCTTTAACCACCAATGTCTAAAACAATTCTATCTAAAGACACCTTTGACCAGATAAGCTTAAGATCATGTTTTTCATGCAATAAAATGTGCACAAAACTCATGGCAAAAATATTACAAGCTTTAATTGAAAATTATATGTGAAGTGAACTAAACAACATACATATACTATAAAGTACACCATCAACTATAAAATAGTAATATGAATCCATGGAATAAGTGACTAGCCAGTAATTCTTCAACGAGGCTTAACTATTTTTAAGACATCTGGGCCAGGTGTTCAAGGTCTGGTAAAAAATATTGCACATTTATCTTGCATGTCTCTTCATGTGTATATCCAGTATATCTCAAGTACTTATTACACTATTAAATTGTGTTCTATATTATAAAATAAGTGTGATCTCATCTTTGGAATCCCGCAAAAAAAAAAGTTCTTGCAGAATGATCACATTGATATTTACAAACAATGTATAGTCCATCATGTGTGGGTGAAATATATTAAGTTCTCTTTTATTAATTGCAGGATCCAGTTTTTACAGACATATATTTTATTCAGACTTATACAACAGAACATTGTCTTCATACTTACATATATACACATTATTTTCTGTCACTTGAATTGGTATAACAACATAACAGTATATAACATACAATAATCATTTTAAAATATAAATACAATTAAACACAATCGATTGCAAGGACATGTAGACAGCAAATTTTTAATCCCATATGATGGAGAACAAACAAAAGTCATGCCCATTCTTTGATTGATGATTTATATTAACTTCACATATTACAGTGCATTAAAAAAAAAGTGTCTAATTCGAGTATGAAATAAAAACACAAATACTACATGGCATTATTCCTAATTATAACAAAATACACTGAATCAATCATAATTAAAATGACTGGTATATTTAAAGCATGTAATTGCTGAACAGAGGTCTAATATGACAGCATGTTTAATGGTTAACAATCAGACCAAATACATCTAATTAATATTAAAAGTTGATCAACTCTAATGAAATGTGTTAATTGTAATATTGATATAAATGTGTGCTGTATGGTATGTGTATGTACGGAATGCAATGATTATTGTTTCCGTAACATGTTTTCATGTTGGTACTATGCCTGTAAGTAATGCTGCATTAGAGGAGAGTCTGAACCTGTGTATTACAAGCAACTGTGACTGCCTGAGGCCTATCACCTGTGTATTACAAGCAACTGTTACTGCCTGAGGCCTATCACCTGTGCATTACAAGCAACTGTGACTGCCTGAGGCCTATCACCTGTGTATTACAAGCAACTCTTACTGCCCGAGGCCTATCATCTGAGCAATTACAGCTTTCATCTGCAACATTTAGTTTTATGAATCTCTCAAAGCTGTTTCAATATGTCTGACAATAGACACAGTGGGTGAACATTCAAGTTGAAAAGGACAGAGTGATGAAATACAGGAGGAAATATTAGCATTTAAGCGCTATAAAATCTTGAAGTCTCTTTGGAACAGGAAGTTTAGGGACAACATTGGGTAAAAATCTGCACCCCAATGCCCTGCGTATTAGGTAGCGACAATGGCTCTGTAGCGAGCTTGGAGACACGATCCTGGGTAACAACAGGTCACTAAGGCGATTATCTCCCTGGATAGACTCCAGCTGTGCATCTGTGAGCTCCAGTTTCCAGGAGGCTCTCAGCATGAGCTCCAGGCAGTCATTGTCACTGTCGGTATTGAGACCACTGATCTGGACCTGGATACACTTGTCTACCGGGGTGAGGCCACGCGCATTCTCTATGTGGGGGTCGGCATTGTGGTCAAGGAGGACACTGATGACCTCCACGTGACCTTTCCTGGCCGCCCAGGCTAACGGGGTATCATTGTTGAAGTCCAGTGGGTCGACCTTCGCCCCTCGTTGGAGCAACAGCTTCACACACTGTATGTTGTTCTTGAAGGCTGCCCAGTGCAGAGGTGTGTCACAGTTGCCGTCCGCGATGTTGATGTCTGCCCCGTTCTGCAGTAGGAGTTCCACACAGAACGCGTCACGCTCAGCAGCATAGTGCAGGGCAGCCCTCTCATAGCCATCATAGTCATTTACCTGAAAAAAATATCACCTGACCTATTAAATCCTATGGAATTCACTTATCTCCAGAAGCACTTGCATTTTCTATTATATCTATTTTCTTAAGTATCTCTACCTATAGCGCGGATTCCAAATGATACAACACACCAACCTAAAGCATCACTTTAAAGAGTGCCGTTCAAGATTGCATTGGATAATGTTTCAGACTTTGGATCTGTGATATTTTGGTTTAAATGCTACACAAATATGTTTGTTTTTTATTTCTCATTGATTCTTATGCCATTTTCATGTTTATTTTTATTCGCCTTGTATACATGAACATGCACAGTGACTCAGTTTGGACAGCTGTGTGAGAAAGGAGGTTGATGCCGAGACTTCACATCATGATGGCACCATGAGTACACAGGTATTGGGCTCCTGTATGATGTGTTACTACAACTTACTATGTCAATGTTTATTTCACAAGCCAAAAGCTGTATTCATCTATCCTATCCAGTCAGGTATCATACTAGCTCAGTACAGGATTATACAATGGTGATGGTAGCCAAAGAAACTTATTTATGTTGCTCTTGATGAGTTTTTTAATATCGTACGAGATGAAATTACCAATATCTCAGCATCAATTTTTAAACATACATTGTATTAACTATTCCTATTTTGGGATTCAAACATATCTGATGTTTTATCAGATATACCAGTAATCTAAACATATTCATTTCTGTGTTTGAAGCTAATAAATACATTTACAGATTTAAAAGGTTCATTCCTGACTGCAAAGTCTATAAAATCAAATAATAGTTAACAATGCAATAATTTTGTGTCATAGAATAATAAACAAAGTCTGTGCATGTGACAGGTACATTTCTGAAGTATGAAAATACAAGTGTACAGCTAACAGTATACAGTGAAGTGTTATACNCCGTGTCAGGGTTATCACACATGTTCAGTGTGAATACCCCCGTTTCTGATAGGAAGTTTATTATATTAAATCTTTAAATAGTTCCGTGAATCAAATGTGTAAGTTTAGTCGGCCTAATGCCTATCGCAATGGAGCACTCTCCCTATCCGGTGTGACATATCGGTACAAGGTCAGCATGCACTTAGTGGGTGTTTATTGTGGGTGAGTATGGAAATATCGGCTTTGCATGGTTAAACACGCTGTAAATAAACAATTTTGACGTGGATTTAACTGGAAATAAATCAATCTTTGAAGGTAAATCGTTTATTGCTGCATTGTTTGAATTAATTTAGAAATTCTTTCAATTGTTTCCTTAACCGCTTGATTCACGGTCCTCGGAGGATATCTGAAAGCGTTTCGCAAAAAAATTCCAGGTGTTATTTTAAAGATTTTTTTTATTTTTGAGAACATTGTTAAGTCCAAGGTCTGTAAAATCATCAAAAATCAATGGAAAAACTCGAAATTGATCCGTTAGTTATGTAGGTAGACTCACACACCAAAAATCAGGTAAATATCTGAAAGCGTTTTGGAAAAAAACTCAGAAACAGAATGCCGGACGGACAGACGGACAGAAAGTGCGACTGCTTTATGCCATCCTATATGGGGACATAAACACGTCACCGGTATGTCATTTTCCTAAATATTTTGCTCTTTTTTCATAATCAATAGTTAACAAGTTAAACAACAATAAAATCAATATTTTTTACAGACACCCATCAAAATAAAATTTGCCGGTTAAGTCCCACAAGTGTAATCTAGCTTAAAATACATTGTCATACTAATAAAGCTAAGCAACTTACAGTCAAAGGCATACTCTGCAGATTCACTGCCATCAATAGCGATCAAAATCTTTCGTTGACCTTCCTTCGCCATTTTCAATAACTTTTTTGGGAAATTCGCTGTGAGCTGACGAACTGAACTAGCTCCAAATACTCGGATGAAATATTCGAAAATCAAAACATGAAATAAAGTGATTGATAATAAAATATAAAATAATTATGTGAGGAAAAATATGAGTCAGTTACAATAATGTAATAAATTGAAAAAACTTTCATTTAAATTTATTCGCAGTTAATACTCCCATGTACGGAGCTGACAATATTGTCCACCCACTGACAGTTCTGGGTCCATTATTTTGTACTTTAATCAAAAAGAAACCACTGAACCGTTTGCATTTATGCTCGAATGAACAATTAATAAGAATTCATTAAACAATATCTTATTTTAACCTTTTGCCAGTTTTTTTTTAAATAGTTAAACACTATAAAATATGCAAAGTCACATTCATCAAAGCTATAAATAGTATGCTACTTTGAGATGAGAATCAGTGGCATTCTTTCTTTATCCAAAATGGCCTCATCTCTGGCCACTCGCAATGTAAGGCAAGTTATTGGTGTTTGTCAGCTAACTTGCACGGCAGATAAGAAGGAAAATTTCCAAACTGCGAAGAATTTGATTGAGAGATGTGCCCAACAAGGTGCAAAGGTATCATGTTGATTTCTTTCTTATTTGAAATTCCATAAAATGACCTGGTTCAGGCTTTCCAGCGTTCCTAGTTTTTCCTAGTTTTCCTTGTTTTTCCTAGTTTTTTTAAAAGTCTCCTACTTTTTCCTAGTTTTTACANAGTGTTCCTAGTTTTTCCTAGTTTTCCTTGTTTTTCCCAGTTTTTTTTTAAGTCTCCAACTTTTTCCTAGTTTTTACAAAAAGCTCCTTTTTCTCCTAGTTTTTTTCAGTGACTAGTCTTAAAAATTCTCTAATGGGCTAATACAATTCTTTGGTTATGTTAATTTAATGTCACCTCTGGATATTTATACATACAGTGGAACCCCTCTAAACCGGACAACCCCGGGACCGAGAGGAAATTCCGGTTTAGAGAGGATTCCAGTTAAGAGGGGAATTTGACTCTTACTTTCAGAATGTCAATTGCATAGCCTAATGTGGAAAAAGACACACTTTCAGCAACTTGTAATAGTTTATGTATATATAACATGCATTCATATTTCATCACATAAGAACAACACATGTCACTTAATCTGTTGATTTGAAAGCAATATCAGTCACAACATAGATCAAAAACTAACACACGAAAGAACCCTATGTGTGTTATCAGTAACTATAATCAGTATTATCAATTCTATTGTCCGATATGCACATCAAAGGCCAAGTCTCTTTAAATCGTTTTGCAATTTTTACAGTTTGCAAAATTTTCGACCACCTTTATTAATTTCACGCATCTTTAATCCGCTATTCACACGTTTTTGACTCTATGTCTGAGGTGCGATAAACCGGTCCTGACCGGTTGAGAGAGGTATAATAACGTATGGAATGACCCAATTTTGATTAAAAGAATGACCGGTATTCGGAATTGAGGGGATTCAGGTCTTGAGGAGATATTTTACACATGGTTTTATAGNCATGTGACAGGTACATTTCTGAAGTATGAAAATACAAGTGTACAGCTAACAGTATACAGTGAAGTGTTATACATGTAGTATAAATTACAGCGTGGAGATCATTCAACATTGTATCAATGATTCAATTATTATGTTGGCAAATAGTCTACTGACTTATACAACACTATGGACATGGTAACCTACAGACACTGATGTATGTAACTCCCAATGATTGCTCTTGTGTTTGATACTGACCCTTGCTCCCTTTGTGAGAAGCAGCCTCATCATGTAGCTGTCACACACCATGCTGGCACAGTGAAGGGGAAGCAGGGTGCCATGCTGACGATTCACATCCGCCCCTGAAACACACCAACAGCAAACACTACAGGCCCCATCTAGCTACACCAGCAAACACTACAGGCCCCATCAGCCTACTGAAACTTATGAATTTGCAGCAACAATGTAACTTAATTTTGCTGGTGATAAAGTAATTTTTATAATAAATATATTGCATGCTGCCCAACAACAATCAAGCAATGTATGATACCAAAATGGTTTAAGAGTTCTGATAAGCTTCAGAAAAATAACACCACAAGCTTATACCAGAATACCAGTAAAACACCTTTTGATGGGTTGTGGTTGTGAGTCAAATTAGCATCATAATAGAGAAAAAAATTCTCGTACCCCACTAACAAGGGGCATTTTTTTTACCATAACATATTGACATTTTGTCAAGATGATATGAAAACAACAAACCATTATTGTCATTCATTCTTTCTAGAAAAAAAATCAATAACTCTAAGGTTCCTGGTTGAAATCAACACCAACCAAAATTTTATGGCCACACACTAACTGTGCAAATTAAGTCAAGATACAATTAAAAATGTATTATTTATTGTAATAATTATCAAATAGGGGTTGAAAAACAGATGCCACTCAGCGAATTGCCTATAGGTCTGAGCACTTCATGACTACCTATAGAAACATGAAAATATAATGTAGTCCAACATTGTCGTAGATATACAGGATGGCATCATAGAGTCCATGACTCCAACAAAAGTGGACTACCTATAGTTGGGTTAAGAGTGGTTTAACACCTTCAGACAGGTGAAACTGTTTAAGAGGCTTATTTTAGATGACTTAAGGTCCTCATGTTATTTGGTTGATTACAAAACTTGACTATATTTGTTGACAATATATTATAACTATTAACAAAGTGGTATACAAACAGACCAATGAAATAAAACTGGTAATGCTTACGTTTCCATTCTATGGCATATAAAGCAGCACTTATAAAGTATACAGATATAGAGTTTGCCTCAGTATTCAGAAACTAAATACTGAAACAATTATTTCAACTAAAGATAAATATTATTGCATTCAATACCTTGTTTCAAACTATTTATTAGATTTTTGACTGCCACAGGCATATATTCTGACTGACACTTGAGCTTTTATAATTTTATAGGTAAGGCTAAATGTGCTTGTGCTTGGGGTCTTTTGAAAATAATCATTGAATGATCATTGACTGGTTACAATCTCCTGATTGAAAGGAAAACATCCTTAATGAAGATGCAAAAACTTACCATTTTCTATCAGGTTTTCTACATCATCATCGTCATAGCATCTATAGCAGCCATTGATAGAGCGAATGAGTCTCTCAGAAAGGTCATACATGCGTTGTTCATTGGCCATTCTGTACCACATTATTTTGCAAACTTCCCAAATGGAACACCATCATCAGTATAGGCTGAAACTAACAGAATTAAAAATTGATACCATATATTTGCAGACATATAAACAAGTGAACTGTAATGAAAGACCCATAGATACTATTATAAACATCCAGACGAAGTTTAATACTTAGACTGTTGACTTTGCCATCATCTAATTCTTCACCAGTTACCAATCAATATTATTGACTGAGCATTTGAGTTCTACATGTATTTGAATGCTACCGAATGAATAACGTTCCACCTTAACCTACGGGAACTTCAACAGGAATGGGAATGGATAAATCTCCAACCCGAAATCTTCAGTGATTCATTTACTGTGCTCTCAATGAGACGCATAAGTCAACCTGTCATCAATAGAGTTCACACTTCGCCTTATTACAAGGGGTGAACGCTATGCTCACTCCAACTCATCCTGCAGCCCACGCCTACATATGAGGTCGTTATACATGTGTGGATCTATATAAAAAAAGAGCTATGAATAAACCAATTAAGTATAATTATTTGCATTAATGATATATGGTTTCATTTAATTCTTGTGTTTATTCATTGTTAATAAATGGGCACAGTGATTGAAAAAACACGTCAGTGAGTATATAAACAGATCAGTATCAATGGAAAACATATAGTGAACCTGTAGCATATTAATGTCAGTTGTTCAACTAGTTATCGATACTGATAAAAAGTGATATTGACTGATAGACCAGTTCGTTGAATGACGGTGTGAAGAGTATCCTATCAAACATGACACAGATTCACACAATTTGAAAACTTATGTGCGCGTTTTTTTAATTACATGTATGTACCTGTGTGCGTTTAGGCGAACATAACTGCAGTTATTTTTTTTTCAATCAAATATTTACAACCTGTTGATTCTGCTAAAAAACAAGCGTTTCTACGACTAATTGACAATATAAGTGAAGTGTAGCCCCTATAGAGCGTCTTCTTCGTTAGTAAGCGCTTTCATTTGAACGTCTTGTAACTAGGAAGATTGAAGGTTTTTCCGACAATTTCCTATTTTGGAGAAAAGGGATCATTTAAAGGTTGGTGGTTATTTTTGCCTCAAATTTGTTTGCTTTTTTTGTATTGAAATATAGACCCTATTAACAAATCGGAAAAGTGCATTTTTTACAACTTTTGACAATTCCTTTCCAGGAGTATCCTGGCAAAAACACAATTGCCTTTGAAGTCAATGCTCAATGCTCACAGTTTAGTATGGCTCTTTTTTGTGCCTTCTCATTATTATATCTGTGCTCAATTTAATAATTCATTTTTGCTGTCACCAAATACTGCATGTGTCCGGATTCTATTCAAGTAAATCTAGCGTTCACAACTGCTGACTATTGTGGTGTTTATACGGGTTAGCTCTTCGTGGGTTTCTACTACAACTACTGCAACTACTAGCAACAACACTTAATAATATACTCACATTGGCATCAACTTGAAACCTCGTCAGGATGGCACCTATCGTCCTCAACGTCTTCGAGGGAAGCCCGTCACCTCGTCGGCTGGACTTGCCGAATCGTCGGCTACACTCTTCAGCTGCACGTCACGGAATGGCTCCAACCCTTCTGGGAATACACCTCCAGGCAAACACGTATTCACACACAGTCGCAGGCTAACATTTACAGTCACAGGCTAACATATAGTCACAAATCCTCCTGGTAATACTAACCTCAGGTTAACACATCTACTCATGTCAACAGCCCGTGCAAGAAGAGACCGTACTAACTCGGGCTCCCAGCATGCACCATTCTGATTGGTCGCTGGTTCCCCATCATGAGGCATGTGCCTGTTTCTTGGGCTGAGCACCGGCACAACACTATTTTGCCGTGGAAATGCGATTTAACGAGAAATATTATAAAACACCAACGAATATACTTTCAAAAACACTGGATCCTTAAACGATACGGAACAATTAGCAATAAGTATACATATGAGAAAGATATTGTTCAAACAGTGTATACATTTATAAAAAGGTAATTCTTGTATACCCTAGCGCTTTTGACTATATGTCTTCTTCAGGGGTGTATACAGATATGAGTTCACGATTCATGATCGCAACTCACCGATAAAAACGTGCACTTGCCTAGATCTGTGTCTGTATTGTGTAAGTTTAATTACATGTGGGCTAATCCGCTTAACATTCAGTCGTACCATAAAATTTGTCGTCACATTTTTTTTTATTAAAACTAGACCCAAGGTCAATGACTTCCATTCAAGTAGATCTCTTCTCGGGATAAAATTACAGACTAAGCTAATTTAGCTTTCACAAAATTCTTGTTGACAAACGCAACCCCACAAAAAAACCTACCTTCATACACATTTTTTTAAAACATGTTACAGAAAACAAAACTTTTTTTTAGACCTCATCAGCATTGAATTTCTGAAAAATATTTAAGCTTACAGTTATTACCAAAACAGGGGCTTCACTGTCGATAAACATTGTTGCCAAATAATACAAATTTGCAAAAGTGGCAACAATTTTTTTAAAGTGGCAAATTTTTTAATTACTGACACCATTATTGTACACTATGCTAATCCGTATTATAAGAAATCAGGTTTTTTTGGTACATCACTGGGGCATATTAAGTCACCAGATTGCGTAAAAACAAGTCCCAATGGCATTGTGTGTTATCAGATCACTAATTAGCCATTTGTTGCAGATGAGAGTGACATGCTGTGAAAGATTATCTCTGATGTCACTGCTTCTGTTTCACGTTTGGTTAGGCATGAACAAAATCAAAATCAGCACTATTAATTTTATTAATCTTCTGAATTTCTTGTTAAGTATTTGGAAATTGGTTTTCAATATATTGATTTTTAATTCAAAATACCATTACAATTAAAAAAATAGCATCTTTTTTCATGCATAAAATGCGGTTCCCCTTTATTCCAATTCGAGGCTGAATCATAGCATATAAAAATGTATCTGTGTCTGGATTTGATTTCTAAACTTTAAAACACTGTCATCAAACATGATGAATTTTAACGTGAACAGGGGCAGACAGTTGTTATTTCAACACATGAAGATCTTGTTTTGAAGGAGGATTTAGTGCTCTGCAAGTAAAGTTTTATTTTGATAGTGTCATAAATTTTCACCATCCAATAAAGCTGTCAAGAATGTTGACATTAGCAAATGAGTTGAAATAAAGTGTTGTAAAATATCTCCTGTAATTGACAATTATAATGTTACATTTTTATCACATTTATGGAGTTTATGCTACTTCGTTGTGACAAATATGCTTATTTAGACTAATTGTGTCAATATAAATTATTGTTATACCCCCACAAACGAAGTTCAGGAGGGTATATAGGAGTGAACTTGTCTGTCTGGTCTGTCTGTTGGTCGGTCGGTGCGTATTAAGTGTCCACTCTCTAATTATCCCCACACTTTTTGAAAAAAAGGTGGGGATATTGTGGTTATCTCCGCCGTCCGTCCGTCTGTCTGTCCGTCCGTCCTGGCCAATATCTCCTCCTACACTATTAACACTAGAACCTTGAAACTTACACACATGGTAGCTATGAGCATATGTGCGACCCTGCACTATTTGGAATTTTGATCTGACCCCTGGGTCAAAAGTTATGGGGGTTGGGGTGGGGCCGGGTCAGAAATTATCACTCATTTTTTTAGGTTATTTTACATTTACTTCTTCATTTCTACACCGATTCACTTCAAATTGATACTGGACCTCTCTTATGACAATACGGTCAATCTCAACCATGCATGGCCCCATTCCCAACCCTGGGGCGCCCCGCCCACATAGGCCACACCCACCAAAAATTGCCATTTACTATAATTTCTTCATTTCTACACGGATTCACTTCAAATTGATACTGAACTTCTCTTATGACAATACGGTCAATCTCAACTATGCATGGCCCCATTACCAACCCTGGGGCGCCCCGCCCACATAGACCACACCCACCCAAAATTGCCTTTTACTATAATTTCTTCATTTCTACACCGATTCACTTCAAATTGATACTGAACTTCTCTTATGACAATACGGTCAATCTCAACTATGCATGGCCCCATTACCAACCCTGGGGCGCCCTGCGCACATAGGTCACACCCACCCAAAATTGACTTTTACTATAACTTCTTTATTTCTACACCAATTCACTTCTAATTGATACTGAACTTCTCTTATGACAATATGGTCAATCTCGACTATGCATGGCCCCATTACCAACCCTAGGGCACACCTAGGTCAAACATTCCGTGTGGGGATACGCGTCGGCCTCTGCGGCGCCATTTCTAGTTCAAGTTGTTTTCATCTGATCTTCACCAAACTTGGTCAGAAGTTGTATCTAGATGATGTCTAGGTCAAGTTTGGATATAGGTCATGCCGGGTCAAAAACTAGGTCGCGGGGTCACTTAGTGCATTTTTAACATTCAGCATGTTGTCCGCTCTCTTATTCAAGTAGTTTTCATCCAATCTTCACCAAATTTGGTCAGAAGTTTTATCTAGATGATCTCTAGGCCAAGTTTAAAGTTTAAACACGGGCCATGCCGGGCCAAAAACTAGTTCACGTGGTCACTTAGTGCGTCTTTTAACATTCAGCATGGTGTCCGCTCTCTAATTCAAGTAGTTTTCATCTGATCTTCACCAAACTTGGTCAGAAGTTTTATCTAGATGATCTTAAGGCCAGGTTCGAACATGGGCCTTGCTGGGTCAAAAACTAGGTCACAGGGTCACTTAGTGTGATTTAAACATTGAGCATGGTGTCCACTCACTAATTTATTGAAGTAGTTTACTTCCGATCTTCACCAAACTTGGTCAGAAGTTTTTTATAGATGATCTATAGGCCATGTTCGAACATGGGCCATGCCAGGCCAAAAACTAGGTCACAGGGTCTCTTAATGTGTTTTACACATTCAGTATGGTGTTTGCTCTCTATTTCAAGGTCAATGTGCATAACTCTATTGAAAAAAAATTATGATCTTATGTCATCACCTGAGGGGCGTCGGCGTCCAGTTAATTTTAACGAATATTTAATAATAATATTAAAAAAATAAAAATAAACTCAAATTTGAAATATTTTTTTACGGCAACATGGCACATATGTAGGTCAAGCTGCATAACTCTATCAGCATTATTATTAGAGTTATGACCCTTTTTAACTCAGAGTTTTGGGTTAAATCTTCAGTTACGTTCAATAATTTGAATACCAAAGATAATCATTTCAGACTTGAACTACTTCCTTTTGGTGACAGGACTCATGTGTAGGTCAAGCTAAATAACTCTGTCAACAGTTTCTTTACAATTATGTCCCTTTTTAACTTAAAATATTTTGTTACATTTCTATATTTTCAAGACTATCAAAAATATTTAACTTGGAATTTATTACTCTATCAAGACTGAGAAAAGTCAAGCATGCGGTGCTCTTGTTATAGACAAACAATAGCACCTTTTTTCAAGCAACACAATTTAGTTGCAACAATTTGTTTTGACCCAGTGAAACCCCTGTAAAATAATGTTTTAACTAACCTACCCTTGCAAAGAGCTGTGAGGATGTGTAGTAGAGTGTTAGCCCCTGCTTCAAGAGGGCTCAGGTTTGAGACCTGTGAGGATGTGTAGTAGAGTGTTAGCCCTGTGAGGATGTGTAGTAGAGTGTTAGCCCCTGCTTCAAGAGGGCTCAGGTTTGAGACCCAAGGCAGGCATGTTATTTATTTAGGTGCTGTAATTATTATTTAAAACTGTTCCAAATAGTATACAGTAGTTTTATAAGTCACTTCATTTAGTGACATTGGTAAAAAAAACACTCAAAATCTGTGAACAAATCCCTTAAAAATACTCTAAATATTCTATAAATTTATACAGATGATACAACTGTCGACACTTCCACTTGCTTAATAAAGTTGGAAGTCCTGACTTCTAGGGCTGAAATTTTGGAAGTCCCAGTCATTAAATCTGCAAGTCCCACTTTTATTTCAGTATTTTTCTTTGGAAGTTTGAACAATAGGTTGCTTGTTGTTTTGTTTTTTTGTATAATTGTTAAATGCATCAAAAGGAAAAGTTTATATTTTATTTCTACGTCACACACATACAATGAATCATATCATAATAAACATGAAACATAACATTTAAGATTACATGTCTGAAGCTGTTTTTTACCTGCTCGTTGTTCAAAGAAATAACTCGAGTATTTGTTACATTGCCAGGAGTTGTGAACAGAGTTGTGTAAGTAATACTAAGTAATGTAGCATTTTATTTTAAAGCATTTTAATTCAGCACAAATGTGCACTGGTCACTTAAAAGTTATTGCCAGTTAAACATTTTCTTTATTAGTTTATCTACTTGAAGAAAGAAATGAAAAACATTGCGGTAACAAATGCTACAAAAAGACATTCATGTACTGTATAAACATAACTCTCAAATGACTGAGGAAAAACACTGGGTGGTGATTTTTGGTTACTGTATCTTTATTTTCTATAATTGTGCACCTCTTGTTGTTGTTTGTTTTTACAGGAAAACATGCTTTCTTGTTCTGTGGTTTAGGCTAGTAGTAATGGCTGACAGTTGTTTATGAGAAGTCTGTTTCTTGTTACTTTATTTTTACGCCATTATTTTGTTTACTGTACAGATGGAGTGTTTGAATAAGCCTCATGTCCATGTTAGAGACCGGGAGTATGTGGAGAGAATACTCGCCAAAATGGTGGCAGATGGCCCAAACAAACTTCAAGTAAGTATTGACTTACTCTGTCATACAGGCTATAATGTCACTTAAACTTCAAATTTGTCAGCGTCATTTTTGTTTCCATTTTGCTTCAACTATGGGCCATATCCGTAAAGTTCCTATATAAATATATTGTTATATTTATATAGACTTTAAAAGCAAAATAACCCCCAAAAAATTGTGAGAAAAGGCCAGAAACTGACCTGCAATTAAGCAGAGTTATGTCCCTAACTTGGCCTAAGTTATAATACTCACCCTAATGACTCCATCACCGTGGACTTCATCTTCTGTGTAATGCTCTGGTCAAGGTCAACATGCATGATCTTCATATCACTGTTTCTAATGCAGGTATTTATTTGAAACTTCAAACATCTTCAAGGGGTCATTATGTGAGGTCACTGACCAAGTTCCATAACTCTTACCTGCAATTTAGTGTAATATTGCTCCTTTTTGTACTCAAAAATGTCAGGTTAACATTTGCATGCAAATACTTGTTATATCTTTATCTACCACAACTTAACATATATCTTCATTGTTTGTAAAAAAATTCACTGACCAATATCAACTGTTACCAGCTTTTTAGCAGGAATATGCCTGCTAATATGAATAAAGTCCTGTTAAGGTTTGTGTGTAACAATACATTTTGGTTAAAGCCCAAGTCTCACTATTGCCGGTAGAGCCCCGGTCCATCCCGGTTTGCTAAAGCTGGTCGACCGGTGAGAACGGGGATGATTCGTTAATTTTTTTAACGCGGTCACACTTTTTCCCGGTGCCGCCCCGGTTGAAGCTGGTCAACAACCGTGCAGAGTCACGGTCAACCCCGGACTAGCTACGGTTTATCCCGGTGAAGTCCTGGCAGAGCCCTGGTTGTCCCCGGTAATGCCCAGGTGGAGTCCCGGTGAAAGCCGGCAGAGCCCCGGTATACCATAACTGCACCGGCACTCACCGGGACTATACCGGCATCAGACCCCGGCAGAGCTACGGCAACGCCCCGGTTTAACCCTGGTCGTCGCCGATAATGCCCAGGCGGAGCCCTGGTGAATGCCGGTGGCGTCCCTGCATAGCGCCGGTTTACTGATGTACCGTAGCTATACCGGGACTCTGCCAGCATTCACAGGGGCTCCACAGGGGCAACACCGGCGAAAACAGGTGCATTGCCATAGCTCTGCCAGGCTCTGTATGGTCCCCGGTGGAGCTACGGTGCCGTCCCAGTTGTTCCCGGTGCCATCCCGGTTGTCGCCGGTGCCGCGCCGGTCGATGCCAGTCCTTCCCGGTGACTCCCGGTTCATCCCGGAGGTATTAAACATTTTAATACTTTGCCTGTGGAGCCCCGGTTGTCCCTGGTTCATGCCCGTCATCCCCGGTGGAGCCACGGTTCATCCGGTAGAGCCCTGGTTCATCCCGGTAGACCCCGGATCACGCACCGGGGGTCCACCGGCATCATAGTGAGACTGGGCCTTAAGGTTTGCGTAAAGTACATATCTTTGTAACCAATACATGTATTCAGCTGAAACTTCCCTTATGCCATCTGGATCACTGTGATGGGTCTCTGACCAAGGCCCATAATTCTGACAATTTAGCATAATTATGCCCCTTTTTAGCTCACCTGAGTGGTCATGGTGTGCTATTGTGGTCACCCATTTGTCCGTCATAATGTGTAACTTATATTTTGTGTTGTCAACTGTATGCTCGTTACCACTATAGAGGCCACATTTTGTATCCAATCTGGATGAAACTTGGCCAGATTATTTATTTTGATAATTTCTAGACCGAGTTCGAATCTAAAACATGTGAGTCCTAAAATTAGGTCACCAGGTCAAATCAGAAAAAATGTTGTTACCTCTTTAAAAACATGATGTCTCAATCTTGATGAAACTTGGTCAAGTAAGAGTGTTTCTTAAGACAATATCTAGGCCTAGTTCAAATCTGGCTCACCAACATCCCAAAACTTGGTCACCAGGTCAAATGTTACAAAAAATCTTGTTGCAACGATAGAGGCCACATTTATAACTCAATCTTAATGCAACTTGGTCAGACTATTTATCTTGACCATTTCTACACTGAGATTGAATCGGGTCATGTGTATCTAAAAACTAGGTCACCAGGTCAAATCATAAAAAAACCTTGTTACCATTCTAAGAGACTGAATCTTTATGAAACTTGGTCAGTATGTTTATTCTGACAATATCGAGTTCAAGTTTGAATCTTTGTCAGATGGGTCGTAAACCTAGCTAACCCTGTCAAATCTTTAAAAACAAGTTGTTACCACTCAAGGGCCATATTCATGACTCAGTCTTGATGAAATTCGCTCAGAATGTTTTTCTTGACCATATTGAGGCCAAGTTTGAATCTGAGTCAAGTGTGCTAAAAAAATAGATCACCTGGTAAGGTCTTCAACACTTGGTGAACTTGAATATAGGTGAGTGCTCAAGGACATCATGGCCCTCTTGTTTAAGAATGGCCTTGCAATAGAGACCCTGTTTTTACTGTGGCAACATTTGCCTTGTACATACTTTTTTTAGGTAACTTTTTTCTGTCTGTGACAAAGCACTTGTTTGTTATGCTTGTTTCATAATTATATAATAATTTAATATGGAAAGCTGCTTTTTTCATCTCAGTTTAAAAATATGTAAAATATTTGAGTAAAGTATATGTAATGACTTTTTATATTCAATACTTGTGTTTAGATTCTGCTTGTGTGTCATTGCAGATATTGCTCACCCGAGTGCTATAATGCTATTGTGGTTCACCACTACATACAAAAAGCATGATTTTATAAAAGCGGTTGTTCACAGATATAGAACAGATATATGATCTTATATGAGTTGTCATTTCATACCATAGTTTATAACAATATCAGAAATGTGTCAGTAAGTGAGGCTTTGGCCAGCTGTATTGAAACTCTGGTGAGCAATACAGGTCCATCTTGCTCCTCTGTTTGCCAGGTTTGTTCGGATTTTGATTGTACCATCACCACTTACAAGGGTGCTTGTACTTACAGTAAGTGTTTCCCTCCCTACCTGTAGAATAGTCTGCCTCTCCGGGCTCACAGGTCACCTGCAGGGATCTACACAAGTACATATACTCACGCAATCTTCGAATTGTTTCTAACTTCTATAATATCATGTTAAAGTGAGCAGCTGTTTTGCAATATTAAAACTGTGTACTTGTCAACATTTTCTTTTAAATATCCAGATACATGTAATATACAGAATCGAACATGACATGAACTTTAAGTTTTAATCCCTGAAGGTCATCTTAAAAAAGAAGTATGGTAAATTTGTAAATTATTAATGTCATGTCACAAAAATAATTATTCTTGATTAAAAAGCTTTAGTACCTTACAGATAAATGGGTCATGACATGGTGTGTTAAAACAATCTTTATTTTGTCAGTGCTAGACCCAAAACTGAGACCAATTAGGATCTGTCATTCAATCATAATTAACTTTTTAAACATGAAGATGTAAATGTGACATTTCTTCTTGAATACAGATTTACAAACTTGACTTTTTATGCACGTTTGTGGGCTTGGTTGTTTTTTGTTTGAACAATTTTTGTTACTAGGAAACAATTATTGCATATATCATTGTATGGGCATTGAATCCCTTAAAGCTAACATGTTTGGTGCATACATAGATTTAACATCGTTATTAAAGCATGTAACTTCACCTCATGACAGATGTTCACACCCTGGTCCCAGTGTGTGTTGTACATTTGTATGTTTGCTTATTTGTGTTCTTCTGCCTCACTCACTTTGTTTTATTTTGTGGCTGACCTGTGGAGCTTCTATTCTCTATTGGTTGTGGTGAATTTCATCATCAACCACTGGTTGTGTTGCATTTCATCATCAACCACTGGTTGTGTTGCATTTTATCATCAACCACTGGTTGTGTTGCATTTCATCATCAACCACTGGTTGTGTTGAATTTCATCATCAACCACTGGTTGTGTTGCATTTCATCATCAACCACTGGTTGTGTTGCATTTTATCATTAACCACTGGTTGTGTTGCATTTTATCATTAACCACTGGTTGTGTTGCATTTTATCATTATTCTGTAGTTACTATTCTGTGTTATCATTAACCACCAGTTGTGTTGCATTCATTATTTACCACCAGTTGTGTTGCATTTCAGGTGGTAGCTGACTTCGATAGGACATTGACAAAGTTCACACACAGAGGTCAAGTGTGTGCAACATGCCATAGTATGTCCTTAGATTAATAGATGTTTCACTGATTAGAGTTTCTTACGTTTTTTTTAAAGAAATTGTTGAAATTATATGGTCAACTAACAAATTTATTACCCCCCCCACGCACACTCAAACCCCAAAGAAAAAACCCAGATACATACCAGAAACATGCAATAGATAAAAGCTTGCTGAATATGTGATTATTATTATTACCGCCTCAGTTGAAGATAATTGTTAATCCTACACAACATGTATTAACAGGCCTGAATTTTCAAAATAAACCCTGTGTAATAAATATAGCATTGCCAGGATAAAGCTATCACATACACAACAATGNATTAACCACCAGTTGTGTTGCATTTCATTATTAACCACCAGTTGTGTTGCATTTCATTATTAACCACCAGTTGTGTTGCATTTCAGGTGGTAGCTGACTTCGATAGGACATTGACAAAGTTCACACACAGAGGTCAAGTGTGTGCAACATGCCATAGTATGTCCTTAGATTAATAGATGTTTCACTGATTTGAGTTTCTTACGTTTTTTTTTAAAGAAATTGTTGAAATTATATGGTCAACTAACAAATTTATTCCCCCCCCCACGCACACTCAAACCCCAAAGAAAAAACCCAGATACATACCAGAAACATGCAATAGATAAAAGCTTGCTGAATATGTGATTATTATGGCCTCAGTTGAAGATAATTGTTAATCCTTCACAACATGTATTAACAGGCCTGAATTTTCAAAATAAACTCTGTGTAATTAATATAGCATTGCCAGGATAAAGCTATCACATACACAACAATGCTGTCATATTGTGTTTTTTCATGATGTTTGATATAATGACATACTGTTTTGAGGAAAGGCTCATGATTCATGAATATCTTTACCTTCCTAATTGAACTAAAATGTATTCAACTAGATTCTAGTCAGCTTCATAACCTACCAACAAAATAATTAAATACTATTCACCATGCATGTTTGTCTGTTTATAATCACATTGTCATAAGTGTCTGTTTGAGATATTCTTGTCCATCAAAGGTCAGGGTCACATTTCTTCCTGTGAATACAAGTATTGGGACACAATAGTGATGTAGTTTCATGAAGATTTAGAAACCCAGGATTGTCAAAGTGGGCTCCCAAAGAGGTAACCGGTGGAAATAATTTGCTTCCGGGAAGATACTGGCACTTCTGGAAGCTAAAACCTCAAAATCTAGGGAAACTTTGGCTGTGGTTGGTTTATTGGACTCAAAAAAGCATTATATAAACAGATAAAACGATTTTATATTTACGTGAACGCCTGTACGGATTATTGGAAACAAAGTTTTACATTTTAATATAGTAGTTTTTGCATAAAAATTGCTAATAATCAAGAACAAGAAATTATATGGATACAATATTTTCCTCAAGAAATTAAGCTTGTAATCCTCATATTTTTTGTTGTTGTTTTAATCATGTTAGTAAAAACAAGTATTAATAAACAATGAAATGAATTGTTGAGAAAATTAATCTCAAATTTTATCATTAGTCAAATGATAAAAAAAAAACTTTGTTTCCACCATTATTTTAAAAAAGCACATGTTACCGGAGAAGTTGTGGAATAAGATTCCTTGAAGCTAATTGATATATAAACTAATGGGTTATCTTGGATGACACAAACTATTGATAATTAATATCAATTTAATATAAAACCCATTTAAAAAAACAAATTTACAACTTTTAGTATTTGAATATTAAAATATTGATTGTTGGGTATTCAATATAATGTAAACAAGATTTAAGTTAAAACACTTTATTTTATATAATAGTGGCTAGAAACATATTTTGAAAAATAGATGCAAAAATGTGCATATAAATACAACAAAGAAAGGTTTACATGTACATACATTTAAAAAAAAAATGGACATGCAAACAGACCTTATATTCTTAAATGAAATCTCATCCATACGATACCAGATAACCACTGAGTAGTCACTGAATAGCATGTTTTATGTAATACACTTGAATATGCTTTGGTTGTTGTCTCTTATTTTTGTAGAATTGTATGCAAGTATATAAAAGACTAGAAAATAACAATTAGAGATCATGGTTACTGTTATTTAACTATTTTTTCATGATGTCTTTGTATCTATAATAATGTTTATATTCATATTTTATTATGCCCCCCTTCGAAGAAGAGGGGGTATATTGTTTTGCACATGTCAGTCTGTTGGTCAGTCCGTCGTCCCGTCCACCACATGGTTTCCGGATGATAACTCCAGCACGCTAAGGCCTGGGATCATGAAACTTCAAAGGGACATTGGTCATGACCGGCAGATGACCCCTATTGATTTTCAGGTCACTAGGTCAAAGGTCAAGGTCACAGTGACCTGAAGCAGTGAAATGGTTTCCGGATAATAACTCAAGAATGCTTAGGTTGGGATCACGAAACTTCATAGGGACATTGGTCATGACCGGCAGATGACCCATATTGATTTTCAGGTCACTATGTCAAAGGTCAAGGTCACAGTGACCTGAAGCAGTAAAATGGTTTCCGGATGATAGCTCAAGAACGCTTAGGCCTGGGATCAAGTAACTTCATAGGGACATTGGTCATGACCGGCAGATGACCCATATTGATTTTTAGGTCACTAGGTGATGGTAACTCAAGAACGCTTAGGCCTGGGATCACGAAACTTCATAGGGACATTGTTTATGCATGATGATGACTGGCAGATGACCCCTATTTATTTTTATGTCACTAGGTCAAAGGTCAAGGTCACATAATGGCTGCCACTACAACTGACAGCCCATTTGGGGGGCATGCATGTTTTACAAACAGCCCTTGTTTAAGATGATGTACCTTGTGCAGGAATGAATAAATTATCTGTTCTTTTTTATTTCATTGAACTTTAATGTGCATTCTGTGCATTTATTATATAATAATAAGTAATTGAATGGGGTTGACATTATGGGATTAAGAGTAGCCGCTGTTGTCAACAAAACAAAAGGGTTTCAATTCTGACCTCTATCCTGCTACTCTAGATTTTCTGCATTGTTGGTAAGTATGGGTTAACAGCAATATATACTGATCTTAATGTGCTTATTTACAAAATAAATTTATTTATATAATAATATTTATAAAACACCTTAACGAACAGGAATTGAAATAGCAAAAGAATATACAAACATTTTTTAATATTCAAACTTCTAAATATTAAGTCCATCCCTAGGTTATTCATATGGTTCCATCCAATGTCCAAAATGGATGCTAGAGATAAAAATGTTTGTGTAAAGTTGGTCATATTCCTAAAATTTCTTGAGTTTCTATCCATGTGCAATTTCATGATTATTAGCAAAAAATATAATAGTCAAGTGAAAAACTGCTAGATAGACATTTTAATAAAAATATCCAAAATCGTTTCCAGACAAACATATTCTGACCATAACAGCATTTCTATAGAACAATATGTTTTTACCCTTTTTGTTTTTAGAACAATTTTTATTAAGCTGAGGCTCACACATTCTATATACATTTAAGATTATGTTTTGATGTGGTTTCAGAAATTTTCTCTTAATATCCGAAAGAAAAGCTCTTTTGAACTTTATATATTGTGAGATTCATCTGATTTTGAGATAGTACTTGAGGTTAAAGATAGCTATAACTGTTTGTTTGTGTACTTGGTTACTCTATTTGCGGTCCCCTGACTGTTTCAGATGTTCTAGAAGAAGGTGGCTTGCCTGAAGAGTACAAGGAGGAGGTGGGTAGTTCTCTAACAGAGCATAGTCATAGCCTGACAAAACATAGCCCCAGTCCTGACAGAACATAGTCAAAGCCTGACAAAACATAGGCACAGTCGTGCCAGAACATAGCCAAAGTCATGCCAGAACATAGCCACAGCAATGACTTTAAATAACATAGCCACAGCAATGACTTAAAATAGTCACAGTCATGAAAGAACATAGCCACAGTCATGACAGATAATAGCCACAGTCCTGATAGAACATAGCCACAGTCATTACAGATCATAGCCAAAGTCATGCCAGAACATGACCACAGTCATGACAAAACATAGGCACAGTCCTGACATACCATAGCCCCAGCCCTGACAGAACAAAGTCTCAGTCATGATAGAACATAGTTATAGTCATAAAAGAACATAGGCATGACAGACCATAGCCACAGTCATGACAGAACATAGTCATAGCATGACAGAACACAGGCACAGTCATGAAACATAGCCACAGTCATTATATAACATAGTCATAGCCTTACAGAACATAGTCATTGCCTAACAGAACATAGCAACAGTCCTGACAGAACATAGCTACAGTCATGTCAGAAACATAACCACAATCCTGAAAGACCATGGTTTTAGCCTGGTAGAACATAGTCACGGTCATGACATAACATAGTCATATCATGATAGAACATAGCCACAGTCCTGATAGACCACAGTCATGACAGAACATAGCCACAGTCATGACTGAACATAGACACAGTCCTGACAGACAATGGTTTTAGCGTGACAGAACATAGTCACAGTCATGGCAGAACATAGTCATAGCCTGAGATAACACAGTCATGAAAGACCATAGCCGCAGTCATGAAAGACCATAGCCACAGTCATGAAAGACCATAGCCACAGTCATGACTGAACAAAGTCAAAACATGACATAACATAGCCATATTCATGACATAACATAGTTACAGTCCTGATAGAACACAGTCACATTTCTGACAGAACACAGTCACATCCCTTACAGGACTTAGTCCAAGCCCAGACAGTAAAAGTCCTCACAGAGCAAAGTCACAGTCCTCACAGAACATATTCTCACAGTTCTCACAGAACAAAGTCTCACAGTCCTAACAGAGCAAAGTCACAGTCCTCACAGAACATAGTATCACAGTCCTCACATAAGTTAACATATTCTCACAGTTCTCACAGAACATAGTCTCACAGTCCTCACAGAACAAAGTATCACCTAACATAGTCTAACAGT
>VMBQ01001433.1:167789-183938 GCA_007657795.1 Dreissena rostriformis | reverse complement strand
TACTACTACAACTACTACTACTACTACTACTACTACTGGCGTCTGCAACTTGTATTTATAAGATACGATTGACTGTCATTGCCGGCTATAAGCCCACAATGTTATAAACGCACCATTACCGAAGAGCATTGTCGTGCTTGAAAGCGAGTATATACGATTGTAATGTCACAATTGTATTTTCTCAATATTAAACCATCCCCAATATTTACGATGAATGTTAGATGAACTATAATTACTCTCTTACAGTCGTACAATTAATTAAATGTTGTTTACTTCGATGCAATTTAAAACGGCCGATACCGACATGTGTTCTTGTATTTGTTGATGAACAGAACATTGTTTTGATGTGTCATAGGAACAAATGTGAACATTAGTAGTTCGTTTGTCACCCCTCTGGATGTAGGGCCAGCCAGTTTTGACTTACGAGACACCTTTACTGATGTTTAATCCCGATTGGTAATCTGCAGACGTTAACATTGCAATTGAGATAGATTTGTAGTCAAGTGTTTGTTTGTTGTATGGGCAATATATATATACATTTAGACTGAGGTGCCATCGGTTGCAAAGATAAAGTGTGCACTGTGTTGAAGCGTTTATTTGTATTTTGGAGATTAAACTGGCGGTTTAAAACTGAGAAAATTCTTTTAGCATTATATTTAGCTTATAAAAAACTAACATTTTATATATAATATAGTTTTTAATTAGAGGATTATATTTTACAATTTGTGTCAAGTTGTGTGTTTTTATTTATTTTTTATTAAAAGCTGGTTGACACGCAGAATACACATGTTCGGTTCAATATAAGTTATAAAACCCAATTAGGTCTGAAGGGCATAACTCAGTAAGAACATTATCAAAATCTCAGTGTTTTGTTTTTAAAGCAACAGGGGTCAACACACCGCTGTCCTCTTGGTTAACATTTTTCTGTGTTGTCTATGTTAAAACGCAGCAAACGCTCAGCTTTTACTCGCCAATTGCCTTCGGTTTCTCCTTTTATTAAGTTGTGCANTATAGTTATTATTATTGATATAACAATATGATGTTATTGTAATACTTTTTATTATCAAATTCAATTTGGAAAATTACAATGGGCATGAATTTCTGATCAAGTATAAGAACCATACAACGAAATGTCATGTATATTATGGATTTTGGCGCAATTGTATATCGCATGGTAAAGTACGACGTCATGACGTCATTTCCTGTCATATTTGACGTTGTAAAACATTTACTTTATTGGTGTATACGACAGTTATAACTATGTAGTGAATTCGTATTTGTAAACTTTGATAAAGCCCGTTTGGGCGAAATATTAGAATAAAAGAGTGTTTTTACTATGTATTATGCCACATTTAAATCAAATAAGAAACTATAAACAAGATAACAAAAAACAAACAACCGCTAAATTTTATTGATGTACGGAAGTAAGTAAAATATGCAAATGAAGCGGCCTAATTACATCAGCTACTTGGGCGAATTCTGCAATGCATATTCGTATGAAATAGGTCGCAAGTAAACAACAAACAATAACATTTAAATGCACATAATTTAACAAAATAAAAAAATTGAAGAGAGAAATCGATACTTAACATTACAATTTCTGCACTAAAAATACATTTACAATATTTTTTTTATAACACAATCGACATGTACATGTACTTTCACGTACGGCTATTTTCAAGCTCAAAGTCAAAGTGAATGTGTAGTGTGAAAAATTGAAACAATAGAGACAGTTACAAAATGGAACGGGATTTTAACGTAATGTGCACATTGGAATTGGTAGCAGTGATTTATTTTTTAACTTGTCTATCTCCGTGGTATACGTTTAGTTGTGAGATGTTAACGGTTTCCTCGAAGAACAGCTCTCCACTTGCGAAGTCAAAGTGGTTGAGGAACGCGACTTCTTGTGGATTTCGAGTCGCCCGAACTTCATAAGGAAGATGCTTTTGTGAAATATTCAGCGACGCTGCCAGCTGTGTGTGAGACGAAACGAAGATGCTTTGGTTTTGCATCGTGTTTTAAGACTTTTTGGGTGACATGATGGATTAATTGTTGTTTGACTGACAAAATAAATGAACATATTTTTGTGTTTGGAGACATATATTGCTGAGGTTAATATCTTCACAATTGGGAAATCCCAACATAAGTTGCCTGCCAGTGTGACAGCTGATCTTCATAATATCCGTGGGAGAGCATCCTGAATCCCGCAGCTTCTGCACAATATGTTTCCTGACCGAGTGGTTGGTAAGTTTCATTGTTAAACATGCTTAAATACACATGTTTCATTATTTGTGGTATTTTTTACACACATTCTCATGCTGATGAACCAACGATCAGTGCCAGTTATCCTACTGTTGCGCACTTTTCATTCAAAATGAGTCGCACTGTTAAAAATTGTGAAAAAATGAGTCATGCGCTGTACAAAATTTGAAAAAATGAGTTGCGCACTGCACAAAATTGGGGAAAATTAGGTGCGCACTGTTCATTTTGATTTCAAAATTGTGGAAAAATAAGTAACACAATGTCCAAAATTGTGACAAAAATGAGTCAAGCGCTGTACAAAATTTGAAAAAAATGAGTCGCTCACTGTTCAAAATTGTGGAAAAAAATAATTTATGCACTGTTCATTCAAACTTGTGGAAAAATGAGATGGGAACTGTTCAAAATTAGTAACGCGCTGTACAAAAATTGAAAAAATGAGTTGCGCCCTGTTCAAAACTGGAGAAAAATTAGTCGCGCACTGTTTATTCAAAATTGGGGGAAAATGAGTCGCGAACTCTTCAAATTGTGAAAAAAAATGAGTCGCGCACTGTTCAAAATTGTGAAAAAATGAGTCACTCGCTGTATAAAGTTTGAAGAAAATGAATCGCGCACTCTTCAAAATTGGGGACAAAATGAGTCGCGGCATGTTCATTCAACATTGTAGAAAAATGAGCCGCGCACTGTTCAATATTGTGAAAAAATAAGTCATGCGCTGTACAAAATTTGAAAAAAAGAGTCGCGCACTGTTCAAAATTTTGAAAAAAATTAGTCACGCACTGTTCATTCAAGATTTTGAAAAAATGAGTCGGGCACTGTTCAATATTGTGAAAAAATAAGTCACGCGCTGTACACAATTTGAAAAAATGAGTCGCTCACTGTTCAAAATTGGGAAAAAAAATAGTAACTCAATGTTCATTCATAATTGTGGAAAGACGCCTATTCCCTTAATAAGCAAAAAAAGCCCTGAGTCTATAATAAAAATAGTTTAAGCTTAAAGAAATTCTTAATTATTTTTTTATATAAAGTGGCGTTTATACATTTTAATTTTGTAATACTACTGTTGTGTCTATTAAAGTTGTAATTTGTTCAAGTTGTGCCATAAAAATCTTATTAAAAACTATTTTGAAATTTTATCTCATTTATTTTATTATAATAATGTTTTTTTCTTTTAATGGCAGAAAGTTGCGACCACACATTCCATGGGTCATGATATCTACCCAAATGCTTGGCGGCAACGTAACGAGTCTTTCTCTGCCTCTCAACCAACTCAAGATATCCCCCCCCCTGCATCCCGGCACAGCTTCACATCAACCCATCTAATTATTTTTACAGAAAGGTAATACTTTTTTGTTGACAAATTTATTTTTGAGAGTATTGTTTTAATTTAAATTTATGCTATTGTTTAATCTTTGCATTGTATATATAAATCTAAATTTAACTATATAGTTTAATACAAATGTATTGATCTAGAATTTAATAATTAACGCAGTTGTGCAATGAGTGTTTGATGATGTTTTTTTTTCTAAAGGCTTCTTTATTTCATTTTCAGGTTGACTACAAAAATGTCCTGTGTGGTTGTGGAGACAGAACCATTTTTTATGTGCAATTTTGATTTCAGACACTTACAAATTGAAATTGTCATGTATTATTAGGCATGACAGGTATTAACAAAGCATTTCAATCAAGTTTTAAGTATTTTACTTTGTCAATGTTAATTCATTGTGTATGATATTCACCTGTTTGCCTTGCTTTTTATAAGAATGCCACAAAAAGGAAAGCAATGTAAAGTAAAGTAGTCTAAATCTAGTTATACTATTTTTTATATAATCTTAGACAAGATGTTTAGTGAATATTTGTCATAAATTATTCTTTTGATTAAATTTGCAATGTTTTTTTTTTATTTAAAACTTGTTAAGTCTATTTGTGTTAAGTTAAATGTTTATTATTACTGTACTGTAGTGTTTAATTTGTGTTCATCTGCAGCAAATGAATGGCAATCCTTATGGATATATACTTTATAAAGTGTTATTTTTTATTTATTTTTTAAATACTTCTTGTTTATTAATGATCTGAATAAAATATGAATCGCTGTTTGTTTTCATTTTAACAAAATAAGCGACATTCCACGTCTACAAAAAAAGTAGTTCTCAGAATGGGCGGGGCTAAAACATAGAACGTTAAAAAATTCATTGATTAAATCAAATAGGGGCCGAGTTTAAAAACGGATATTGATGGGCGGAGCTTAAAAGCGTTATCGGATGGGGTATATCATGTCAGCATCTCCAATGTAAATGTGCATTAGTGGCATAATAAAATAACATTTTATGCTTAAGATGTCTTGGTGATCATCTGTATATTCAATTGATATATCCCACTTTATTTTGCAAGCATCGAGATTGCATAAGTATGCATATTGTGATTTATGTTGCATTCTCAATGGTATTCGTACACATCGTAACACTTCTTATAAAGTAAGTGTTTTCACATTTATTGAAGTGCCTTTCTATTAATTGTCTGAAGATAAGTGTAATTATGCTAAGGTGAGTACGTTCACTTGTGTACACGTGCACAACACACACACAATATTTTATAAACAAACTACTGATGGGTGGAACTTTTTACAGGCAAATAAAATGTAGATTTTTACAAAAGAAATTAACTGACATGTTCAACGGCAGATCAAACCATGATACTGTACTATAGCTTAATTTGTTTACTACAAGACAGTTAGTTATTAGTCCCTTACCGCAATAAAGGTTAACCACCGGTCCGTGAGAGTGTCCGTCGTTTGTCACATGAGCACCCTAAATCTTGTGGATAAACTCGGACACATTAAAACACGACAATTCGGATTTTCTTATAGTGTACATGCTTTATCTGAATGCATAAGTTTAGACCCACCCACACACACACCTTCAAAATAAGATGTAAATATGTTAACGATCTTCTTAAAAAAATATACTTCATTTTTGTCAACATGTTATTAATATCATATTGAACAAGTTACACTTCTTTATTTTCTTATTTGTTTTTCCATAATTATAGATACGCTGGGGTGACGGAACATGCGGAAGGAACAGAAATCACGTATGTAATCATTGTTAGTACACAGCCAATACATCGTTCATAAGTCGAGGCTATACTTGAAATATAATTATTTATCTTGTAAGGTGTCTGACTTTACATGACTTAAATCAAAATAGCAATTGGAAATCAAATGTCATTATAATTTCGATATTAAACATGTACCGATTAAATAATAAGTTCATGAACGTTATAAGTGTTTAGTTCTATTCCCACTGGTGCACAATGTCCATTATTGAAAAATACTGATCGCATTCTTATTATTGGCTAGTATTGCGTTTTTCAAACTAAACAAAACAGATATACATTACATATGACGCAATATTATACTAATGACGTGTATTGCAGACAAGTTCCGGAGTGCATTTCGCCATCAAATACAGCACTGTTTCCGATGCTACAAGCCGGATCACCGCTACAGATCGACGATCCACGATGGTTACAGAGTGGCATTCACTGGGGGCAATTACATGAGCTGCATTGTGACACAATAAACAGCGGCCGTGTCGCAAGAAGTGCCGTCGTACAATTGAGAAATCGTGTTTTCATGTTCTTTAATATGTTTTCTTTTGTTTAATGTTCTATAATTTTAATTGAGGATATATTGTGAAAGGAAGGGAATGATTATTGATGTTATGTAAACCACACGTTTCGTAATGTTTAGCAATGCCATATTGATTTTATGTAATGAATTTTTATTTGTATTGAATGATTTTCAAAGTATGTGTACAAGTTTATACATGAACTGATGATTAAATAATGGTAACTTTGATATTTCGGGTAAAGTGAGGCTTTTTCATTATGAAGCTTATATCATTATCAAGGAAATTCTATGCGTTTAAGTGTTTTATTAAGTGTACATGTTTATAGGTTATGCAACGCATGTTTAAATAAGGTGATTTATGATATATTACTATAAATTTTGCGTAGAAGGTCAACCTATGTCCCTATGTCGACAATCAAGAATCTCGAAAGAACATAAAGGCCATTTATATTAAATGTTCGACATCCAATCGCAGAATTGCGTGAACTAAATCTCCTTTCATCCAATTTCATGAAACACTTGAGTTGAATTACAGGCAATTATAATGATCGATATATACGTATCCTTTCACACGCACAGAATATCCACACTAGCGAGACAGTGGGTTTTGAAGACACCTTTATCGCTAACGTTACAATGACCCAGCTGATAAATGTGTGGATATACGTCTGGTCTGATGTAAGTATGAAGTATGTATCAATGTTTATATACATTTTCTTTTAAACGAAACATGGTCTGGAGTAGATGAAAATAACAATACACACGAGTATTAACTAATACACTAATTAATGTAATCAATAAGGCATAATTAAATAGAACACATACAATCCATTCCTAAGTTGTTAGTTTTTTGTCGTACAACACAAAAAGTCAATACATTCACATATGGATACATTTCCGAATGTTAAGCCTTTTTTTCAAGGGGTTAGCGATATATTGTATTGAAATACGTCGGGTGTGTATTAGTATGTTACGGTCAATGTGACAATTCTTCTATTTAATCAATTCGTCATTCAGCATATATATTTGGTTTCAGACAAACAATGTCAAAATCAACATTTGCAACAACAAAGCTTAAACAATAATAACAGAAACAATATAATCTGATGTAATAAGTTGTTGAAGGTATTTCTAGTGTGTTTTTATATCTTATACCCATCAGTAACCGCAGAGAAATGGATAATTGAAACATTTAATTATCTTTATTGACATAACGTACTTTTCCGTGCAACACTCTGTCATTTGAAGAAATTTCCAGCAGCTTTCTATCGGACGACACTGTTAATGGTCGTAGATCATTTATATCTGGCCTGTGTTGCATGACTAACGCACTACGTTTTTGCATGTGTTCTAATGAAGCCATGACCTCTAATGAACTTCCAGAACTGTTAATAATGTAAAGTGACAAAGCAATTAATTCCCTCGCACAACGTTCTACTGAATGATTGATGTCGACGAAAATGAGTTCAGATCTGAGAAATAAAAAAGGCAATATTAGGTTTGATAATGTCCTCTCTATATAACACGTGTTACCTTTTTTCCTGAAATGTGTAACAAGCTGATAAATGTTTATTAATGTCAGATTTGTTGCAGAATGTCAGATCAGTTGAAACATGTCGTATCAGTTGTACAATGTCAGATTAGTTGTAGCATGTCAGATTTTGTTTCAGAGTGTCATATATCGCGTAGCATGGAAGATCTGTCATTTTGTTTGCATTGTTTTAAGCTCTTGTCAGAGCTGTTTGAGAATTTCATATGGATGGTAGCATGTCATATTTTGTTACAGAGTGTCATATATGTCGTAGCATGAACGATCTGTTGTAGACTGTTGTCAGATCAGTTGTAGCATGTCATATATTTTGTATAATTGTTCACCTGTTGCAGCATGTCCGAACTAGTGTTGTTGTTTATATCAGTGACAGCATATCAGATCCGTTATCGAATTGCACATCTATTTCTAGAAGATAGCATTTGTCTCAGCATTCGTTATGTCCGCTCTGCTAATTTCATGCGCATATGCTGAAACATAATTGAATAATACAACACAGAATATTGTTTTCATTATGTTTACGATAATTAAACTGACTGATCTCCATTTTTGGTCATAGCTTAGAGGTTATAGAAGTCTCCATATTGACAACCATATTGAGACCAACCGATGCTAATGCCAACCATATAATATAGTTAAGTCTCGAATATGTCTTATGCATGTCATGTTTTAACTGGAATAAAATTAAGTTAAATGTACATCAGCAATCTTGGAACGTCTCCTTATTAGAATACGTGTATTTTCAAATCGGTTTTCAGACTCTTGGTGCTATTGGTGAGATCTGGTAAATGCGTTATGATAAAAAAAAAATGAACTTGTAAATTATTTGCTAATACTTCACGTTGCATTCAATAAGTTATACACTTGTATATATTGCCGTTGTAGAATAGTATCTTATTATAACATTCTCTGTATTTATACAATAAAGTCAATAAACAATGAATAGCACTAAATATGCACTTAAACGAACTAAACATGTGCAACATAAATAATCGGACATGTCAGGAAGTCAACGTCCAGGAATGTTTCCCAAAAACCAGTCATACAAGCGAGACTGAATCTTTATTAATGTTCTGGAGTTCCATTATTACTTTATTTAATAATAGCACAAAATAAAGTGCTATTGAACGTTTTCGCGTACAATTACGTTATTTCGTATTACTTTAGAAGCAATTACCAGTAGAGTTAATGCTTAGACATTGATTTTACGTTATGCAGATACACTGGTCGGTTTAATTACTCGATGTGGCATTTTTACTGCAATACGTTAACAGAAAACAGTGCAAATTATGTTAACAATCACGCTTGACAGTTATACTATCAAATCGCAACTATTACGCATCGAGTTTTGATGTGTGTCTTTTATCATGCCAGTACTTTTTCAAATTATTTAAACAAGCACGCTCCAGTTTTGACAGTTGTGCTATCAAATTCGCAAATAGTACGCATCGAGTTTTGCTGTTTTTCTGTTATTATGTGAATATTTGTGCATGCCTGATAAATACCAGCAGCAACATGTTTTCAATTGCAGGTGGAATTTGGTTTAAACACCATGGTGTACGATTTGCAAGGTACAGTAAAATAAATGTGGGTTTTAAATTATTCCATGAACTGCGCTGCATTGTAAAGCAGAGCCAAATTGGATACCATAATTAGAAGGAAAACGTTTGCTGAATTAATTTGATATGTTATGCGCGTGAATAAATAAAACATGTAATGGCCATGTATATACATGAACACATGTCGTTTATGTTAAATATGATGGAACAGTGCTCTCTATTTTCATTTTACAGTATAGGCACTTAACCAAAGGATTACTCACGGTTGAAATGGAAAGGACAAAATACCATGTATAGGTCACTGTGAAGCGAATACTGCAGAACACAGGTGTGCGATGGAAATAGTATTTGCGTTCGTGGTTACGAATAAAGCATTATATGGTTTTGTCATATATCGCATATGTATATTCAATATTTTGCAAGCGTTTGTGATGTCAATATTGTATCAGTGAATGCCTTGCTTAATTATGTTGCTGTTTAAAAATATGTTTGCATAATACTTATGGTATAATATATGATGGCGTTGTGTTTCTAAATCTACAAACTGACATCCTGTGTATATATTAAGTTTGTATTTTCTTTCGAAGTGCATATACTTTTTAAGTGTATGTTAACTAAATTTAAACGCTTAGCAAAACACGAACAATGTGTCCCCCTTCCAGACTCTTCCAGACTCATGATAAAGGACTGAGTAGGTTGGTCGGAAAATTGTGTGTGTTTCCATTTAAATGTTTGACGTGGGGATTTAACAACAATATAACAACATCTGACAACAATGGCAGAGACATGTATTAAATTCTTAAACAATATGTACATAAACTTTAGACTAAATTTAAAATTGACTCGATTGGGGACTATATAAATATATGATGCTTACCGGTCTAGAATGAGTACAGTGTAATATTGTTTATGGATGACCTATAAATATGGTTATACTATTTCTTTATTAGCTTTATATTTAGTAACTTCGACATTGTCAAACCAATGCTAACTTTCTTGATTTAGTTTATATGATGATATACAAATTGATACATTACATTAATTCCATGACCATTGGTTTTTGATGAAAAATCCCCTTAAAGTTATGATAATTCAAAGTGTGATTCGTTCTATCGCCGTAGACAAATATTATGTTTAAGTTTCCGTTATCTAAAGGAATGTAATCGACCAAACCAGAAGACATATTTTCCAAACGTGATATTAAGGTTTAAATAAATATTTAAATTATAATAGTAACCCTCGTGCTTTTGAAGTTTAACTCAAACTTTCCAATACGGAATGTATTGAGCGTGCGCGTCGAATATTTTAAAGCATTTGGACGGTCATGAGGTTAGAAAGACTACAGGTGATTGGATGATTTGTATATGGATATAATACGTGTGTACATTCTACACTGATACCTACGTTGATCTTTTTAATAATCATCATATACCGATGTTAATAAACAAAGTTGAAATTGTGTACTATAGAAAACACTGTTCTTAGAGTATCGTTATGTGTAGAATGCTATAAATCGATACATACTTGCATGTATGTTATTCGTGCAAACTGAAGTAAAATATGTGTATTGATTGTATCTTGTTTCTGTTAAAAAACGAAGACAACATTAGGGTCATTCTTACTAAATACTCGAGTTTATTTTTGTTAATTAAATAGGTAAAGTGACCGAAAACATACTTGCAGGATTCAATGCTTACAAGTAAATATCGACTGAAGCTCTATATGTATTACGGTGCAGTGTTAAATTACAACGAAAACCGAATATAAATGACCGTATTAGAAGCATTCATTTACAGACTTACACCGATACACAAATTCATGCCAGTCTTACTCTGTTTTTGAAAACTGTTTTGGATCCGTACATCAAGTGACACAATTACATACAAAGGGATACCTTTCAAACACAGCCTATTTATCTGAACGGATAATGAACTTCTTCATTTCAAATATAATGGTACAATGCCCTACTAATTACTTTGCAGGGTTTCGGCGTGACACTTCACTCTTTGTATGCGTGAACCGCAATAACAATATGAGAAGTAGAAGATAATAATAAATTACAGAATGTATCAGCATATGTCTTAGGGTCACATTTTATTTAATACATTTTGCTGAAGAAACTTATAATTATAGTATATAGTGGAATTGTCGTTCCCATATCTATAACTTAAATGTGTGTTTGCTTTAAACGTATGGTTTGTCAAGCTAATGTATCGTCAAAGGATAAATACATTTCCTTTGATGACCTGTTTGACATGTTCCTAATTCCATCTATGCAGAATCTAAGGATAAACAAACTGTAAAAAAACAGTAGAGAGAATAACATATACATCAGAATTGGTGATGCGAGGGGACACGCGCTAAAGCCTTTATTGGTACGCACGATCAGATAGTGGTCCTCTACTAAATTATGCATCTAATATGCCAAATACACTCACCAATGTGGTGGATGAAATTTTTGGTATATACTTTCATAGCAAGATCTTTTTAATATATGCCCTTGTAAAAAATAGCTCCGAACCGGGGGTCTCAAGAACTTATACAATTGGATTCCAGTTTCTGAAGTGAGAGTTCAAGGATCCTCAGGGTCCTCCTGTTCTTTTTAATAATTTAAAATCTTTTTCATTTGACACTTGTTTCTCTGCCTTTACTGTGCATGTTAAAAATTTTAATAAAGCCCACATATGCCAACTAAAGTATAGCAATATCAACGGAATGTGAAGACTGTCAGCCACACTGCAAGTTTACCTTATCGGGGCAATTGATAGTCTCTTCAATTTCACCTTAGACTCAGACTTTCGTTGGGATCAATGCGTGTTTCACACATCGATGTCAGCTCCTCGAGAACAAAACTAACACTGTAAACCAAATTTAATCATATGACTGTCGCTATACAAACACATATGGAAATAAAGTATGCACAAAGTTTTAATACAGAGTTACCATTCAATATAAACCATTTTAATGATATAATGTTCGCCATCTTTTGCTTAAATTTTGTGAATTTTACAGTCGATTTCGATTTGTCCTGAAAATTTAAGTACCTTAAATACAATCTTAAATTAAATTCTGCAATTTTTGAGTACCCAATAATTATACTTATGAATCCCAATAAACTTCCATGGTTATTGAATCTATGCACTAACCTGAAAGAGTATGAGACGTACCAATCAGGCTTGATTGTAAAGTCATGTCATTTTGGATCGACTGAGCGAAGGTGGTCGACGTGGATATACACAACAGATGTCATCAATTTTTCTGAATGCAGTTCGCCTTTTGTAAAAAGGTGATAAAACATCAGATTGAACAACAAGCAATAACATGCATGCCTGCTTGAAACACATACTGAAATAGAAGCGACCATAATAACGTACAAGTTTGTACATGAGTACTGTATAAACAAATATACTAACTTGTTGCATATCACATGATTGCCCACATTTTTCTGTGCCACTACGGACTTACTCCTGAATCACTAATTTCAGATTGTATTAGGTTATTCTGGACAAGTCACTTTACATTTCATTTTTTTCGGATAGTACTGCTTTTAACTATGTGCTAAGAAACACCATCATTGTATGAAGTAATAAGCAAAGGCACTCAACTAGAGCTGACAACGGAGTATAAACTAAATCTTAGCAAAACATTTTATTTTGCACAACACACCTTCACATCTAACCCTGTGTTTTCAAGTAATATATTTCAACGAGTTTTCTAATGTTCGTCATCCTGTTCATGGAAAAAGGAAAAATTATATTTTTCTTACCAAAACAAATGTATATAAAAAGACAATTTCAATGCTCAAAAAGTTAATGCATCCAAGATATTAAGTGAGGAACAATTTAATATTAGCAATATCAATGACATATGCTGTCTTTATTAAAATGGAAACTTTAACTTAGCAGAAGGCAGTAAAGTTTCTCAACTTTCGCCCTTTAATTGTCGAGACAGGGATCGAGCCGACTTCATATATACACTGATCAATTAAACATCTAAAAAAAGGAATAATTCCATTTTACAATCTGTGTGGTTGTAGTCACACACAAATATACTTTGAGTACGAAAACAGTATCACCATAGATGAAACATGCACTATATTAACTAACCATTTGTTGAATAAAGAAGTCAATTTTGAAGCATCCACCTACAACACTGCATGCGTTGTTGCACAACGTATCGGATGAGCAAAGTGTTTGTCCGATTTATCGTTAATGGAACTGCCTTGGTAAAACAAACATGTTAATGACCTTTCCAATGTATATGCTTACTTTCTTAGTGTATGCTCTTATCTGACAAGATGAATATGTCGTAAGTTTTTAATTGAACATGATAAATGAATAAATATACAAAACAAATCGAGTTCTTTTTTAAATTACTGAGTGGTAGTCTTTGCGTATTCCTGCCATAACTATTTCAATACATTCCGCAACCTAAAACATGGCAAATGCTTAAAGAGAGTAAGATGTAATCACTAGGTTATTAAATCATCGTTTGTTTGTTGTGTTTTTCGTCCAAATATAAGTATAATGCAACCTATGCGAAAGACATCGGATCTCGGGATATTACAAACATGTTGGATATTCAACGGCATTTCAAGGCCCTCACAGTATATCAAATGTTCAGCATATCAATTTACAAAATTAAGAAAATGTAATGGAACATAAAAGAAATCTTACGAAATGTCACTAGGTCTAGTGTCGGTGTCAAACATTTAAGATATTATGGTAAGGTTACATACATTTAATACTAACTACTATCAAAGTATTGCAAAAGTGTTGTTATTTTTTATTTGATTTTTACTACAGACCACCTAGTGCAAAAATTGATTCCTTGACTGAACTTAAAATTTTTTTTGTCAAATATCACTGAAAGTAATAAACAAAACACACTATTTTTCTCGCTGGTGATTTTAATCTACCGCATATAAACTGGGAAAATAACACGTTAATTAGTGGCGATCAAAGTGCTCACAGTCAAGAACTGCTTGATATAGCCGAGGAATTTGCCATGGATCAGATGAAAACTAAGCCTACACGTGAAGATAACAATCTAGACTTATTTTTTACAAACCATCCGAGTTCAGTAAAGTCGTGTAACGTTGTACCGGGAATATCGGACCATGATATGGTTGTAATTGACATTGAACTAAAACCACATTATAACAAACCTAAACGTCGAGAAACTTTTAAATTCAAAAAGGCGAATTGGAGTGAAATAAAATCATTCATAACCAAAAATGGACAAACAATTATTCACAATGATCATACTGGTGAAGATAAATGGCAGGAAATAAATGAATGCATAAATAAAACACTAGACTTGAATGTGCCTTAAAAACTTACATCTAAGAGACAAAATTTGGCATGGCTAACAACAGCTGAAAAGAAACTGATCGCCAAGAAACATTAACATTATCAACAAACAACTAAAAGTTGTAATGAGGAATCATGGGAACTGTACAAAACATATAAACGAAAAACGCAACGGGCAGTTAGACAAGCCCACTTGAACTATGTAAGCACAGTCTTAAATTCATCCATGGAAAGTGGAAATAGTAAACCATTCTGGACTTAAGTAAAATCTAAAAAAAATACAATATATGCGTCTCGGGTTTTAAAAAGGGCGGTACTATCAGGAAAGTAAAGATAAAGCCAACATACTAAATGATCAGTTAAAATCTGTATTTACGAAAGAAAAAGTAAATGATTAAATGCCATAAATGAACACCGGAAAATCTTCAACCATCAGTGACATCAAGGTTGATCGCATAGCTGTGAAAAATATGCTAACAAATCTAGACTTAAAAAAGCCAGTGGACCAGATACAATTTTAAATATTGTATTAAAAGAGTGCTCTAAAGAACTTGCCCCTATCCTTAGCAACATCTTCCAACTGAGCCTTGACAATGGCATCCTTCCAGAGGACTGTAGCAAGGCTAATATCAGTCCTATATTAATAAAAAGGAGATAGACATACTGTAGCCAACTATAGACCAGTGGCATTAACCTGTGTGTGTTGTAAGCTCCTAGAACATATAGTATGCCGTCACATAATGAAACACCTTGAACAACACAACATCTTAACTACTCTACAACATGGTTCCGCAGCGGACACTCTTGCCAATCACAACTGATAATCACTCTTAATGACATCATGGAAAAACTGGACTGCAAAAAACAAACTGATCTTGCCATCGAAGATTTTAGTAAAGCTTTCGACACAGTGCCACATCAAAAATTACTTTATAAATCAAAACACTTTGGAATAGACGGAAAAAATAAATAATTGGATCCGATCATTCTTAAAACAAAGGAAACAACAAGTCAACGAATAAGGGAAAAGTTCTGATTCTTGCTCAGTTGATTCGGGTGTGCCACAATGGACAGTCGTAGGCCCCCTGCTCGTTTTATGTCATATCAATGATCTATCTGATTGTGTAAAATCTAAAGGCAGACTTTTCGCCGACGATTGTTTACTATATACATCTATCATATCCATTCAAGACCCAATCCAGCTGCAAACAGACCTGAAATCTTTGGAAAAATGGGCTTCTTAATGGGCCATGCAATGTAATGCCACCAAGTGTTATATAATGTCGTCACACAGAGCAAAGATCCCGCTCACCAACAGATACTCCTTGAACAATAATATCATTGAACAAGTAAGTTAAAATCCATTTCTTGGACTAACCATCTGTGACAATTTAAAATGGGCATCCCAGATCAACAAGATATGTAACAAAGCAACTTCTACATTGGGATTCATACGAAGAAATTTGAAAAATTGTTACGAAATAGTTAAAGAAACAGCCTATATCTCACTAGTGCGTTCCGTTTTGGAGTACTCTGCAAGTGTTTGGGATCCGTATCTACAAAAGGATATAGACAGAATCGAAAACATACAGCGTAGAGGAGCAAGGTTTTATAAAAAGGACTACAGTAGAACAAGTAGTGTTACATCAAAGATGAACGAACTTGGATGGAAACCACTTGCACAACGGAGAAGAGAACAGCGGCTAACACTACTCTTCAAGATCAAACACGGCCTGGTGGCTATCCCCGCAAACACTCACATATCTTTCAACAAACGACCATACATAACAGGACATAGCCAACCAATTAACATATTTGCCACAAATACTGATATATATA
>VMBQ01001433.1:122320-167614 GCA_007657795.1 Dreissena rostriformis | reverse complement strand
TATATAAGAACTCATTTTTTCCTAAAACCAATAGAGACTGGAGCTCATTACCAGAAAGTGCCATAAAATCAGACACTGTGGATAGTTTTGAAGACTGTATTTCATGCTCCTAAATTAAACGTGCACACACCCCCTGGATAATTTCTACTCAGTGATTGAGTCATTTGCCAGTAACCTACAGATACAGAATAAGAGATTGAATGGTCACAACTATGAGCACACGGAATGAAAACGTGTATGACAAACGAGCTGTCACATACTGACTTTACTTCAGAGGCATCGTGATGAATGAAAAAAATGTTTGATACGATCAGCATTGTTGTGACGTTCTAATTTAAACTGTTCCTGCTGAACCAGAGATGATGTAATAAACCACAAAGTGGCACCGTACGAATTAACACAGCTTTGTAGCTGAACACAAGTACAGGACGTGTTAGCATTACCAAACCAAGGCCAAATCAAGCGACGTTTATTTCTGGTACTGTACTATACTTTTCCGCTAGAAGAAATATCAAAGCACCAGACTTGATTTCAAACGCTGATTTGTTAAGTGGTATCCTTTGAGTAAACAGGATAGCTTTCATGAGTGATCATAAACAAACAAGATTATTGATTTAAAACAAGTTATTTATAATCAAACACCACACTCAACGAACAGTGTTGAATGGAATATTGCGATAAGACATGCAAATGCAATATGAGATTAAATAACATTTATACTTGTAATGTGTAGAAATGATTGTCGCTAGCATGGGCAGTTCTCAAACTTACTTTTTTAAGGGTCGAGGAGATAGTTTGGTA
Organism: Dreissena rostriformis; assembly: GCA_007657795.1. NCBI lineage: Eukaryota > Metazoa > Mollusca > Bivalvia > Myida > Dreissenidae > Dreissena > Dreissena rostriformis. Next base: position 166,813 of record VMBQ01001433.1, on the reverse strand, counting down.
TACTGAGTATTATTTAAAACATACTCAGAATATAACTGAGAAGATAAGATGATACATGTTCTACATGTCATACAAATTTATTTCATGACAGATACGGTATCCTGGGCAAAATTGTATTAAACTTAAAAATGAGACCATTCCCTAAAGACATGTTGTGGACATGTTGTGGCATCTTTAAAACCAAATAACTATACAGAAAACAAATGTAGTATACTGTTAACATCTTAACAAACGCCGCAAATAGATAGGTAGTTTCTCGATTGCAAATTATCTCAACGTGCGGGTATAGAAACCATCTTTTTGAGCGACTTCAAATATCTTTAATTCGTAGATGTTAGACATAACTGTAATATTATTGTAACGTAGTAATACTAGTATGCTCGGTATTTGTCGTTCATTTTAATAATTGCTAAAGAAGCAGATGCTCACAATTCACTTTACTGCATGGATTGCATTTAATATTTACCATCTGTATTGGAATTGTTTTACAAACATACATAGGTCAAGTGAAAAAACACTATATACTGTTTGCACCATCTAGGGCTTATACTTATAGGTAACAATAAATAAACACTGTAAACATTAATCGGTGGAGACACGTATACGAATAAATCAAACAATATGTAAAAGCTCACATTAGTTACTTTAATGGTCAATATCTTGGCATATTAAGCGTGTTCAGAATGCCAGACTTTATTAACACGTCTTTGTACGACTTAAATATTTAACTACCATAATAGGTTATATTATATAATAATCGTCAACATGTCAAACATAATAATCAACGGACAATATTGTTTGATTTGTAACGTTTCATTTCTTAAGAATTAGGACCAAGCGTTCAGTCATTGTATTGTTTAAAAAAAACTAATTTTGTAAGCAATATGTTAAGATTATTTTTGTAGATAATAAAGCATTATATGCAGATATCTACGATAATTTATTAAAGACATTTAAATATGTAACCGCCGTGTACATTCTAGACAGGTTACTACTGTATGTTAAGAATAAGATCCTTAACACATGAATTGCAATAACGTCTAAAATCTTGAAGCAATTAATCGGTCAAGGTATTAATTGTCCTGTCCGATCGCAGATTAAGCAAATTCTTAAATTTCTTTATGTGAAATACACGCTCATATTTGACGATCGTCTACTCGGATACAGCAATAAAAGTGCATATCTATATATTATTGTCTTCTTGTAGGATTGTTGAGATTGTATAATTTGTTAACATGAACATTGTCAGTTGGTTTTCTTTAAATCGGCTTTGTGTCCGTCCGTTGTGTATCAAATACGCTGCCATACCATACTATTCTTAACTGATAACTGTTGGCAATTATTCAAAATACATATTTTATCCCAGTACGCACATCGTTTTGTAAAAAAAAAATAATTATTGCATGCATCCATCTCCCAAAATTGGATTGTTTGTACAAACAACTGACATTCAACACATTTATTTTCAAACATATCGTGACATTTTAGTATTTCATTACCAAATGCATGTTGACCTCTGTTATGCAAAAGATACAACGGGTCAGATATTTTTTCATAAATTGCGATTCCTCTCGACAGTGTTTTAGTGCTGCCCTCATTGGTATTCGCCATTGAGGATCTGTATGACGTGTAACCACATATACACACTCGCACCTCCTAAATATTGACCCGCCGAGTGTTTCAATTTAGGATCTTCATAACGAAATATACTGAAATAAATGAGTTAACTTAAAGTGAAGAACCCATGTCTTTGAAAGTTGCTGCTTTTTTATAATTGAAGCATGAACAATTGAGCGTTTTGCACTTCAATTAATAGAATAATCACGAACAAACAACCATAATCTTAGATTTTACCAGGAACGCAATAAAACTAAACATGTTTCACCTACGCAATAACTGGCTAGGGTTACAAAGAAATACATCAGTAAATAACTAGATTAACTGGTGGCAAAATAACAATCTCGATGAAGAACTTCTCTCTCTCTCTATCTTTTTAACGGATCACAAGCAATGGTTTTGTCAAACGCTTCTGTAAATGTTGCGTATAAAACACACGTGTTTTGTAATATCACGATTTATAGTTGAATTAGTTATAATGCAGCCGAACTCCGTACGAACTTTTACTTCTTTTATTCAATATAAAGGTGTGGGTCAATGCACGTTTTACAACGCTTTACCGAATGATATATTTCGTTCCCAATAAATGTCATTCATTACCGCTTCCGCTTCCTATTCGATACCAATAAACAGCTCTTAACTTACAGTCATCTTAGATTAATATATGTTTATTTGGTAATTTAAAGAAGCGCTCAGTTTGAAACTAGTGATAATCGTGCGGAAATACGGATTATTTGAATCAGTCGGCTTATCCAGTAGAACAAACACACACTCGGATGGAAGTTTTTACAAAATCAGACCTTCAGACATACATATCAATGGATTAACCTGAACTGATTTGAACGGTGGCGCAGATATTGCAATCGTATTATCGTTCTGAAACCTTTTTTTGTATACAAACCAATAATACGTATCCCATGTCATCTTCATTCCATTTAAACGTTTCTGGATTGTAAAATACAATTGTGGTTTAAAATACTGCTTCTTGAACCTGCTGATAAAGAATACAGCACTAACTGTAAAACAAAATACAGGAGCAGTGATAAAATCGCTGAATTCGTTGACGTGTGGTAATAAGTTGATGGGCGACGAGAAAAAAATAAAATAAAAATGTACGATTAATATAGAAAAACAAAAGCCATAATTTTAAGATATACTAGTGACGTTTTAAATTCATTATTTTTTTTAACAATATTCAAACACACACAACACAACGCATACATCGAATGCCGCATGCTGTGGTTGTTATTATATTCACTTAAAGAACATATTTGAACGACAAGGTTTAAAATTGTATCCACATTGAAACACAATCAACAAACAATTAAATAACAAAAGCGCGTGCGTCCTACATAACAGTACCGTTGACCACAGTTCCAGTGATGATACAAAAAAAGTTTTATAATAATTGAATTGGCAACGTGATAGTTCAATTCGGATTTTGTGATGTTTCAATGTTAACGATTTCTTAAAGCATATCAAACCTAATTCCGTCATATCGTCATCATAGATTTATGTTCTCTCATTTGGATTTAGCAATATTCCTCAACAACAAAGTTAGTGGTTCGTTAAAATTCATCTTATATAGAATACCCGTAAACGGCTAATTAGCGTTCTATTATACTAAATGACATAAACATTATTTTTAAACTGAATGCATATTTGTTGCATACACGATACAATCAAACAATTTTAATGCATGTCGCTTCTCTCAGAAAATGTATACACTTATGAAAATAGATCAACGATCCGCGACTTCCTAACGAGCTATGCGGTAATTGACTGCACTTAACTAATGGAAGTTTTTATATATTTTATAAACTCAAAACATTCTTTCCTTTCCGTTGATACTCAATAAATGCACTAGATGTCTTTACCAGATAAAAAAATATATATAACACCATATTTCAGTTTGAAACTAATCATGTACTTGTTTAACTCCATATCAGACTGTTTCTGTTCAAGGCAACGTACAACGTGATTGCTGAAGCGCATAACGCGCACATTGGTTTGGCGCCAACAGCTTTTAGTAATATGAATTGTTTATAATCAGTTCAGTACGTGGTTATTATGAGGGTTTTGAACTCATCAATGATAAAATGCTGTACATATATCGTTGATATGAGATAGTTGGGTAAGCATTGTATGACGTAAAGCGAATGTATTTGAAAACTCGTATATGATATTATAACAATATTGAAACGTTGTTAGGTATACATGGGCTTGCACCAAACATTTAACTTAAGTAAGCTTCCCCTCTCTGTGCGCAAATTACCTCTTTGACTTGATGGTGTCGATTTATGTAAATAACTAACTAAAACGAAACCCTTTAGCCAAAAATTGTAAACGTGATGTTTTGAAGCAACGAGTGCTTTAATCAACGACGGAAACACACAACGATTGTCTTATTAATATTTGTTTCGAAAGTACATGTCATTATCCTGTCTGCAAGCCAACCGTTTACAAAAGATGTAAAAATAAATATGTAACACCAGTGCAATGTCAGTCAATACAGGAATGGACCACTGCCTGTGTATTTCTAAATAAGTCTTTAGAACATGTATTCAATGGAAAATGATTAATGTGTCTATAGTTTGGTGCTTAAATCAACATTTAGTGCCACTACACAAACCAATAATGTGACTTTAGAGTGCCTGTTCAGTCATGTAACTATTCAAATGACACTTGAAAGTGCGATTGTATGTTAACCGTTACATAACCGTGGGAAGCGAACAAGACTCTGATCACCAGTAGTGATTGGTTAATATTGATTCAAAGAGATAAGTTTGTTAAAGGACTACGAATAATTAAAATGATAAACATAACACATCTTTTGAACGCATACTCGCATTGTTTTATAGCTATANTATATATAATATTACATTATACCACGGCGTCGGAAATGATAAACATGATGTAATACCAAACAATAAAGATACTTAATTTTAATGCACAAACTATAACTGGAACATCAATGGCTGTCATTTTATTATTGTACATTTTACTTCATGTTTGAGTTACTGAAGCTGAAACGCCCATTTAGATCTAGGATATACAAACTGATGTTTATGTTGCATACGTATTATATTGCAAATGTGCATACTCCTGACTGCGAATACTGAAATTGAGTATCGCTTAAACCATAGCCTTAAGGTTGAGTATCATTAAACAAATGCATCATGTAAAACACATCCCATTAAAAATTAGAGTTCAGTATATTAGGCATTTGATTAATTAATTTGGACAAGGGATAAAAAATAAGTTTGACCGAGCTAATATTGCATGTACATGATATCAGTGACCACTTTGAAAATTCCAGTGTGTTTTGTTAAAAAGGCTGTTAAAGTTAACGAATTATAATAAGCGTTATTAATGTTCAAGGATCATTAACATTGTTTGCGTATGTCACCACATTAACATATAGCTATGAAACGAAAATATTCCATATTACCACTTAGTTATATGTTAATGGTGAAACATACGAGAACACCGTTAATGATCCTTCATGTCGCTGACTGTGCGCATATACAACTGTGATCGCGTGACAAGGAAAGTCGGTGAAGTAAAGGAAAACACGTACATACCCAAAGAATTCCATGTGAACGATCCAATCACGTTGCTTTTAAAAATTGACTGATCACGGGTTTGCAACAAATATTCTAAAATCCTGTTAGCAAAACTGGTAGGAGATAAAAAAAAGGACAATATGTATATGTTTCCCGAGCTTTAATTCACATCAAGTCGCTTATCATGTAAAAAGGGGATGTTGCTTCCTGTTAATCACTTCTTGCGGAAAATAATAATTTTAATGCGGAGGATGGTTACACTGATTAAATAGATAAGACCAACCTCAATTATGTCTAGACATTAAAGATTGTGTTTACGTTGTTGGTATCATTTAGTGTAAGAAACCTATCAACGACAGGCGCATTATTACACATGTTCTGAATAGATCAACTATGAATACTTTAAAATATTATCTTTTGAGTGACCGACAAATTCACATGTAAACTTATATTTCTCTTCTATATGACAAGTGCGCACTTCACATCATTCAGCTGTTGTAAAGATGACGACATATTCTAAGATCGATATTTTTTGTAATGTATTACTCTAAGAGTTATATCTAACGTATAGTAAATTACACACACAGCTAGCCATCTAACAACGTTGTAAGATTTAACAAACGTACAATAATACGTGTTCAAATGGCGTATCTTACTTCCAAAATAATTACTTGTTTAGCGTAAGCGTGTTATTTCAAGAGTATTGCACTTTTTGGCATTAAGTCGTACACCTCCTAATAATGTATAATGTTCTCTTGTTTTCTTAAACCGAGAATGCCATTTTAACTGAGGCATTTCAGATGATTTATCAAAAAATAAATCGAATCGCTAGTTATTAGTTTGTGTTTTGTTTTTGTCATATGTCTAATTGTATTACATGTGGTAACATTCCTTAAAAAAGGGCATACACATAATAATAACAACGATTTTCTGTTGATACAACTAGATTTCACTGTGTTTATCGAAAAACGATAGGTAAATCCGGCAGTGGTGTTGATAGACAAATGACATACGCTACTTAAATCATCGGATATCAATGGTCATTTCTGACACCAAGGGCTTTAACAAGAAATGCGTGCAGACAGAGACGGTTTGTACAATTATAATTTGACATAGACGTCATGATTAAACTCGTTTGATCAATATGTTCTCATCGCGTTACGTTTTGTTCTTGTTGTTCACAGACATATCGATATACCATCGACAGAATGAAGACAATGACTGAAATCGACATCTAAATATGTTCAATTAACAGTGGCGTCTGGCCAGTGAAGAACTTGCATCAGTTTGCATTTGCGGCTACCCGATATCAGTTACATGCATCCATTGTGTGTGTATTGTGTTAAGGACTATGACATGGTGAGGACAGTTTAGTTATCAAACTAACTTCCTTAAATGTTCAATCCCAAGAAGACACGTTCGCTGCATAGTAAACGCATACCGCAATATCCTTGTGGTGGTCGTCTGGTGTTTGTTTCCAGACGTATTACTCATAAAACAACCGACCTGTGTATATCTTCGAGAGAGTACTGATAACTTTTCGCAGCAAGTTCTAACAACACTGGGGACAAAGTATTTGATTGGTTTACCTTTCCATCATAAATATTATGTCAAACACCATATAGATTGCACTTCAAAAATGATCTTTTTATTTCTCGTCTCCCAACATTAATGAAAGAATACTTCTAGAAACTATACTTTACTTAAATGCCTTACATTTTTAATAATCCCTAAGTAACACATATTTATTTACTAGAATATCGGTTTCCTACAGAGACTCATGCATACAAGCTCCGAATCAAAGTACACGCAGTGGGATAACGGGAGAGCTATGCTCGGATCAGGCCAAATCATTTCACGGTGACTCTTAATGAATGTGATAAATACCTGTAATTTCTGTAATTTTCATCACTGTTCGGCGTCGAAATAATTCGTAGTTAATTGACAAATAATTATTAAATTCTTTATTCGTTCCGTTGTCGAACTTCATGAAAGATCGTTGTTTTAAAAGTGTCGCTACTTTGAACAAAATTTTATTTGTGCCTCGCTTTTGTTAATAATATTTATCTGTGATTGCTTTTAAATATTGTATTGGGCACGTTTCTTCGACGACTTAAAGATCTAGTCTACGGGATTTCAGTTTTAACGAACAATTCTTCTAATTAACGTTATATGATCGAATCGTTCAGTTCTCCATGGATTTAAATACATTCGGATACATGTTGTTGTGTTTGCTCGTAGTTCGAGGCGTTACAACATGTACAGTTGTATTTATGGTTTTTACGTCGAATCCTAGTTTATGAAGCAGCAGCATTGATTATTTGGCGTATCTATCCTACCCAAGTTTTGACCTTTTTGAATACTCAACTTTTCTATAAATGTTCTACCAATAGGCCTGAATGATAATATACCAATACTGCATCGGTTAATAGCACAGTTTGCATCGACATTCAAACGAAAGTTCTGGTAAACAATAATTAGTGTTCACAACACGCAGTGGGATGTCAAGTGTGATCATGTTTACATCTTGTAACGTGTGCATTCTATAAAAAGAACACTGAAATGTCATTCATTTAACCCTGGAGACATACTTGTTAAATCGTAAAAATATATCTTACTGTGGATGGAGTAGTATTTTACAAGTTGATGTGTAGTTTTGAACTCAACATTGCGCCTTTCGATAAAAACATGTATGTGATTGTAAGTTGCTTTATTGTCGTGTTTATGTAAATACCTATATTATCTGAATATATTAGCCTGCAAAGTGTTTTCAAACGCGACAATGTTGAATGAATTATTTTACCCACAATATAAACGTAAACATGCACTGTCCACAACAAAAAAGTCCTGTGGTTAATATAACATATTATATTATTATATTATATTATTTTTATTGAAATACTACACAATCACATTCTAGTTTTGTATTTGGAATATTTAAAAATATGGTTTTAAATCTTAATCTTCACAAAAAGCATACGTATGTTAAATCAGTATTATTTGTTATCGTTTCGACTTTACTCCGACTTAAAGATGTTTTAAAATGTGTGATCCGTTGTTCCCTCGCCTAGGAAATGTGTCGCATTATACTTCATACCTAAGGATAGACGAAAATCAAGTCATGGAATAAGTTTCTATTTAAACAAAATGTACTCTAATATCTTCTCGTCGCATATATAATACACTGGCACAGTTGTTTTCAAGTCACAAACGGTATACATGTGTAACGTTTTTTCTGTCTGTTAATCTCAGAAGATCTGGTGCGTACAAATTATCATCACTACAGAACAAAAACCATGTGCAGTGTATGGACATCTGTGTATAGAATGATATGTAAGTGTTGAATATTTATTTGTTCATTTAGAGAGGCTTAGAAAAGCGTAATTACAAGTCTTGAAGGTTCAGGTTTCTGTGCCAAACTTGGCGCTTACCTAGGATACCATTTATCCAATCTCTTATTCACAATATTTGTCTGTAGTATTTTTTGTTCATTGGAAAAATAAAGAAAATGACTGAAACAAAAACAACCAGAAAATATCATAATATAAAGTCTTTAACATAAACAAACTGACCTTAATATACTCGCGAATTTGATGTTTTAACAATATGGTATTACTAGCTTATTAACGCAGGCGTTATGGTTTGTCAAAAAGAGCTTTTTATTGTAGAGGCTGCACCGGATGAAATATTCAAGTCACATGCCTGTAGGCGTATACGTATATTATATTTAAAGTGTGTTTCTTTAACCAATGTTGTGTTTGAGAGATGTGAACTTATTGTTTAATATATGGTTTTCTTTGTATATGTGACTGGCTGGATGTACATGTTATTACATACTTTTATGAAGCCATTATAGTACTCCAAGACGTCAACGTTATATGAAGTGGTGGAATGACCAATATATTATATATAAAATCATATCGTGTTGTTATAAGTTATATAAATAAGTTGTTAGAATCATAATGAATTGTTTTTCGAATATAATGCTTTGTGAATTAGAAAAATATGTGTTTACTTTAGGATTACACGTACGTAATGAGTACACTAAGTATGTATCTCGGTATACCATGTTGATATAATATCAAAGGAATTTAATGAACAAGTTGATGCTCAATTGAAAGAAAATTATTTTGGAAGTTACGAGTTGTATGAGATGCCGTGTATGCTATACAAAAAATTGAAATCACTGCAATGAATGCAAAAAGAGTACAATTGGAAAACTATAGTTGTTAAAATGTATGTTAACATTATATCCAAAGTGCGTGCACAATTATCGTACTGCATTGAGTATGAAACCAACGATGCAAGCACTATTTAAGTTTTTTAACGTGTTGAAAATGTCGGTGAGAGCATACCACGAGTTTAAGTCGCATGCCGAAGAATCCTTCTTATGCCACTCCTTCTAGTTCAATTTGTATTCAAATATAAATATATTATTTAAAGACATGCTTTTTATCTTTTAACGAAATCATCGACTTTAAAAACACAACTGAATAATTGACAAGATCTATAAAATAATCATGACCGTAAATAAAATTGAAAAACACAAAGCAAGTGGGATATTTGACATTTATATTAGTGATTGATACTTACGATTTATATTTTTGATGGACTGTGATCGCGCTTTATCAAACAAATCTACGCAACATGTTTATTTAACCGTATTGGTTGATGCCAGATTATTCGCAAAGCAAACACGTGTCTGAATATATTGTCAGCCTCTTTCCATTAGGTATAACTTGTTCAGATATATGCAAATCCTACTGACATACGTATATGCATTCGTCTCAACAAGACATGTTGATGTTAATTGCGAAGGATTAGGTTTTTCACATGAAAAGGTTGGCAGTTATGCTGATGTATCGTCAAACCTCTTAGACACTTCGAATTTAATTAAGAAACGGCTCGGAGCTTAAAAACCGCTGTTTCCCGAATGACAAGTCGACATTTAAATAAACATTTAAGTATATATATGATCTGACATGAGTTTTCATATCATACCATATTTTATTAAACCAGTTCAGGAATTTTGTTAGAAAGCGAGCCTTTGGCGAGCTTACTAACGAATTTCCTGGACGAGTTTAATAAAATATGGTATGATATGACAACGAGTGTCAGATCTTTTTAATCGCATGCTTTTAAACTAAATAAAAAACATCATTATTGACCAAACAAATGCTGATAGATCTTAAAGTTGTTTACTATCGTGACGTCATTTCATGTTGAAGATTTCACCAAAATAAAGCCATGCGATTGGCCAATGAAAACGCTTAAAAATGTTGTATTACACATGTGTAATATACAAACATACGTGATGTCTGTATTACATGGAAAACAAGGTATATCATGTGATAGAATAGGACATTAACAAAAATGACATTCTGTTGCATCTCGTTCTGTGATCAATTACAAACGGTAACATACTTCATGTAACGGAAGTGCCATTAATAATGTAACTAGTATATGATATAATAGTTACAACTATTTCGAACCGAACATAAGCGAATTAATGTCCTTTTCCAAACGTTCTATCAAGACAAACAATGCAGCTTAGTGACGATATACTGTAGAGTATATTTAATGTGTTTTTCTTGATTTTGTCGTTAAATCATATTTATGAACAGCCTCCAACAGTTATGTCGAGGTCAATATGTTTCTGAAATAATATAGGAAATGTTCCGTAAACGGAAACATATTTCCTGATTGTTGTAAATTGACAAACATGCCTTTTGGAATTAATGCCTTGACTCATCGAAAACGGATAATTGTAGCTATTAGATAGCAGCGCATATCTTTTGAATTGACCGTGCCCCGCACTTCACTATACGCATGGGCATTCAAAATCAGTGGTCTTTGTAACGATTTGTAATCACATGGAATTGAAATACCAACTGCTTAAATTTACGTCGGACGTCATTCATGGGAGAAAATCATACAACGGACTGATATACAAATACATTATTTCCTTTTAAGTTTAAACTGAAATAAGACCTCGAATTCTTAAATACTCTACAATCAGTTTAAACAGGAATATCTTTTTCTCACGTTTTCATATTGCAAACACGTGTGCATATATGTCTTTGTCTGAATATTATTACAACCATTTAATTTAAACTCTGCACTACTTTGTGGAATACGTTTACAAAAATAAAACCCCTTTTTTTACAAATGTAACATAGTAATACGAATAATTTAATCAATTGCATTAATGCAATTTTGCTTAAATATACTTTAGAATCTATTTTTTTTTTATCCAAAGTGAGGAATTTACATGTTAATGAATAAATATATTATCTGTACCGATGCTTCAATTTGTGTATAGCAGCTAATTCCCAATTGAATTAAACGTCACATTATATAAATATAATGTTTGTATCATTGTATTCACTTGATATTGGGGCATTAAATAAAATGTATTGTTTTGAAGTGGCGACCCGTACAAGTGTCGGTCTGGGTTCCGCGTTTGTCCCAGTATAGCGAGTACTGGTTTTAGACGGTGCCGGAGGTAACGTCTGGTCAGTTTTGGTTTTACACACGGACATTCAAAGAATGACTGAGAAGCTGAAAACTAGGCATTCGGTTTAGCTGTATTTAACATTGAATACATACTATTTTATCGCAGTTATCAAGTAGTTAAATAATTGGGGAAAAGGCAAATTACGGACAGTGAATACTAAATTGACTACGATGGAGGCTTTAAGTCACCGTCAATAAAAGCTCATTACATTGTGTAGAAAACTCGTGGTTTCAAAATTCCTACCATAAAGGGGCATGGGAAAATACCATCGGGACTTCTTTTGTCCAGCTTCTATCTTTTTACCGATGGTTGTCACGGTGGGGCTTTCTGTCCCAGAGACCATACTTGCTGAGGTATGCGGTAATAGTGCTAAATGATAAATGTGCTGTTGATAAGTAATTGACAAATACTTTGAAGCAGACATTGTTGAAATGTGTGAATAGCCAGTTGGGGAAATTGCCAGTTAAAATAGTACATTGCGACCAATTTATTCAGCGGGTAACACAATTAGGCTTTAAGGACACGGCCGGTCGATCAAGAACATGTTCTATGATTTATCTGTGTCTAACCTAAATAAACACGTTTGAAAATTGAATGCATAGTATACATCAATATTTCACATTAACCAGTAGCTATTTTGACTGAAAGTTCAACTGATACGGGCATATATTGCACTTGCCAAAACCCATGCAACATACGATCCATGAATCATTGTGACTACTGTGAAGAACGGTATCAGGGATAATGTTTTGACATTACACAGACAGACGCACTGGACATTAACACGTACTGATGCACTACTCGTAAAGGACAATGACGGGCCTAAACAGTAGACTTACGGTTAATATCATTTTCTGTTACACAATTGGCGCCATCAGACACATTCCTTGACGGTCAAAAGATTTGGATATCAAGAACTTGGATTTGTATTCAGGTTACAATCAAGGCTCTATCCGCCAAGTATGTTGTGAAGATTGACGACCTTGCCAATAACGTAAGAAGAAGCTTTTTTGCAATCGTACCACGATTCAATTCGTGGTGGAAAAGTTTGCAAATTTCAAGGACACCTAATAGGTTTTGTGACGGTATTGGCTAAGTTGACAGACTGGAAATTGTCTATGAATGTATGCATTCAACTCTGGAGACATTCAGACCAGTTGAGGGGCATCGATATATCATAATTGCGGCGTAGATGGAACATGCTATGTTCATCGGAGATGAATTCGTGACTCCATTAAACGAAGATTAGCTTCGTTGAACCCTGGAGGGATCCAATGGACATCGATGCAGATCCTGACATACTTTTGGCAACTCAAGGGTTAGTCACAGAAAGAACTCAAAGTCCCAACGGGATAAGTCCTGGGGTCCAGCCGAGTAAAGAACCAGGCATCTGTTATTCGTTTGAATGGTTTAAGACGTTCCCGAATGTAACGTCAGGGGATATGCGTTTTTAAACACGGACATTCGAAAGACGACTGCATTCAAAAATGCAAAAACGTATTTGTTCTAGAAGAATTAAGTTTAATACATTTATGTTGATGCAACGATTTGATTGTTTATTGAAAGGTCATCGCAACAGATGTCATCAGATCCAATCAGCATATAGTATAAAAGCGTAATACTAGACATGATTTGTATTATCACATCGTTTATTTAATGATTACTTTCTTTAATCAAATACCAGAAGCATTATTACTAGGTGCTGTTTTGTTAAATAGTTTAAGTATTTTAATCGGAAGATATTCTGATAAAATGATGTGCTGTGTGAACATATTATATTTATTGTGGTCATCAATAACTCCCAAAATATAAACACGTGGAAACGTCAGCTCCACTTGCAGCACAGCACTCTTCATAACCCCTTATTATAGCAGATGGTATTTTATTAATAGCAAAAAGCCAGTTGCCGAACACAATATGTCGTATAAAAAGCACTAGGCAGGATGAATTGTAAAAAACCTGTGCCAGATGTTTGGGATATTGGTATTTGCAACATATGTTACATACCTTAGTTACGCGTAATTACCTGAATTGATGGTAAAATAATGATTTGATGGGTTTAATCGAACTTGAAATAATCATAATCTAGAATAAGTTTGTTTGGGAAGAGCATCTTGTGACGAAATACCTAATAAAACATTTTACTTATTCTACATATTTGTTTAAATATATTTAACACAATAATGCAAAATGTCAAACTTTGTATGTGCATATACGTTATTGAAGCACGCCTAGCAGGCAATTTACGGCTATGTCACTTAGGTTTGTATAGTATAGTTAAATCCGTTATTTTTCCGTACGTATAGGCATAAAGTATATGCACATGGAAGTGTACGCAAGTATTATGTCCGCTGCTATATATTTTGTGTCGTACTGTTACCACTCAATACATAGTTAGCAAGATGTAAATCTTGACAATAACTTGATTGACAGTTGTGTTTTCATTACAATAAATACGATTGCGCAAGCTCTCTGAAATGAGGGTGGAATATATAGTAATAATTGAGAAGCCCTCTGATTGGGAGTTGTATATTAAGTACAGATATTGTACAACTAATATTAACAATCGGTTTCAATGGTATGTTTCCTTTTCTGAGAGAAGCCATTAATACACATGATTTATTTCGTATGAATTTCATAAGAGGTATTTTAAAGATTATGATATATCAATACAATTTATGTTAATACAGTCCATGTTATGACCTGTCTATTTCTGGAAATATGGGAATATGAATATAGTCCATGCATTAAAAAGTCCATTTCTGGAAACATGGACATGATCTCATAATGTACCAAGACTGTCTACTTAATAGTTCTTAATTTAATAAACGAAGCATACAAATCTGATTTGGGTGTTTTGAAATCAAATTACAGTTTTATTGAAATCAGTGGTCAGACCATGTATATGTTACCATCCAATATTTCGTAAAGCGATACTAAAGCAGCTATGCTGATCAGTGTTTGATATTTATTCGCTCTTAAGTCACTTCAATACGCCGATGCCGGATATTTGCGTTGGCATTTGAGCTGTGCTACCATAGTTAGTGTCGATTTTAATTTCTATTTTAATATAATCGGAACGCAATGACGTATTTTCTCCCTATCTCATGATTAATTTTAAATGTAATTTATTATTGGTATTGACAGTCACACACATTATAGTATATTATATGAATTTCTAACATTCAAAATATATGAAGATCAGGAATTTTGGAATATGTCAATACATACATTAAAACACATAACAAAATACATTCCAAATACAGATATATATATGTATAGATTGATTTGCCCTCGGGTTGTGCTTCCAATATCAGTGTATGCGTAAGCCACTCACGGATTATCAAATAATCGTATAACTGCGTTTATAAATAAGTTGATTAATAAACAACGAGACCAAAGGTTGATTTCACAAGATGTGAATATTCGTTGTCATGATATGATAATCGATGAATATTTTATGAATTAAATACAAGTTTAATTTACACTGTATTTTTTTGTTTCATAATTATCATTTAAATGATACATTTTACAAAATTGTTCCATATAGGAAATGAATCAAAAGATATGAAACCTGTTTCGTTTTCTTTTAAATTATGTTCTCAACACTTTTTGGTATTGATTACAAATCAATGAACTGCTTTATGTTTGCTAATGAGTGCAAGTGTGCAATGAAGGCAACATTCACTACCAAAAACATCCATTATGGGCTTTCATTTGACGGCTCGTAATCATGTCAATGGCGAAAACATACCATGTCAGGTCAATTCGATCTGCCAAGTGTTGTAACACCCAGAGTGGGAGATGTCAGACTGATTTATGACAGTTGTGATTCGTTGTGATGCATACTGTTATCAGATTACAATAAAAGAGAAAAATAGCAGTTCCTTTGTTTTCTAGTTAAAAATGTTTGTCAAAATATAACATCAACAAAGACGAAGCAAATAATAAGAAAACATATACTTAATAATTTACTTGTTATTTGAAAGCGTATAGGCACATATTTCTGGTATGAATCCGTTTGGTTTTTATGTTTTCCATTAGCTCTGTTAATCATTTGCGTTGACAATATAATATGAATACCAATACAGGCAATACGTAACGATAAAGAATATTAAAACATTGCACTCGGTATTAAATTAAATACACATCTATTGTGGTAATTATTCACGTCTAAATAGATTTATCATTTATACATATCAATATTAAGGATGTGTGTTTGCAATGACTATTACTATCAGCACACAGTCGTATTTTCTAAAACTTGAAATTTATAACAGATGACTGTAAGACGTGATGGTCGGTTATATTTTGGTCGGTTACAAAAATTCACTGTGTTTAGTCACTCAAACACGCTAGGAACGGATGAGTGTAAGACTAAATTAGTCAATCAGACAAGCTATCAAACATTTTATTGTACGATTAAATTGGCACGGTTTAGGTACTCAAACAAGCTAGCGTGAGTGACAACTAGCATTCGTCTATTTAAATGCGGTTCATCTATGGTAAACATTTTAACATATAAGTTTATCTACACTTAAATGAATCAACTGTGACCTGTTAATAACGCTTGTTTGTATGATGTCCGCATTGAAAAACAAAGTTGTATAGCAACGTTTTTCGATATTTTAGTTAATTCTCAATTCTAAATGATTGTCGTCAATTTTGTGTAACTCTCTGAAACAAAATTTGCTCACATACTAAAACATCGCTATTTTTATCCGGTCAATTGCACGCACGTAACATACTTTAAAAGAAAAAGAGGCTACAACTGATATCTTATCATTACACTTAAACCGTGTTTCTTGGAAAATGATCTATACTTCTTATAATTACCAATCATGGATAAACTGTTTCACTTATTCCATACATTATATAAGTAAAGACGGCGACGCATTAGATAATTTCATCTTGTCAAAATACAAATTATAATGTTATAAACTTATAAAAGTAAATTACGTCCATGCCTGTTTCTAGTCCTAGTAAAAGGTATTAATTGGAACATACATTAAGCAATATTATGTTCAGTAGGGTCTTTAACTGAAACATTTACCGGCAGCATTCATCAATTATCGATTTCACGAAGTGAATACAGCAACACAAGCCTCGTCAACTTGGTATGGAAGGTCTCCGGCGGTACATTAAAAAACACGTACTTTTGGAGTCGGCAAACATTTTGTTAGCAATGGACTCGTTAGACATATTAGAGGTTGTAAATCAAAACAACTGTAAACACGATAAACATCCATGATACATATCCTGTAACAGGGCGTTTGTACTTGCACAGGTAAACAGTTCATCTAATTAAGTACGAGTAGGCTGGTAATAGCTTCTTTGAAGTGCATGCACTCTATTTATCCCAACTGTAGGCGTCTATTACAGTACGCACATTAAACATGATTTTATATTTGAAAGCAACAAAATACCCGTTGAACCTCATATTAATCAAACTTATGTCAGGAATCGATCGACAAAATCAACCTGGAGTATTATCAGAACGTGTTCACCGTTAAGACCATTTATATTGATTCTATGTAGTTATTTAAATGACCCCGAACACCTGAGTGGGTTTAATACACAATTAAAATACATTCAGTCTTAAGCCTTTCTACTGCATGTACCCATACAATCCTAAAGCAGTTCCACGAACCGACAATTCTACCATCGCGGCGGAAAAGAAAATATAGAATATATGACCTTGTATTTAAACAAATATATTCTTGTATACATATACATGTGCTTTGTTGTACTTTATTTCGCAAATAATAACACGAATAATGACTTCTGCAAATATGATGTTACATCGAACAACCATTGTATTGTAACATTGAATACTGGGTTACAAGGCTAAACATTCACTTAAAATATATGTAAAAAAAATGTCTTAAAAAGACAATTGGATTGTAATATTGAAATCAAGAGAAAGGATTAATTGTAAGATTTGTGACAAAAACCATTCCATCCGATATCGCTTCTTCGCTTTGTCAGAATATGATTGATGTTGTTTAAAAGTGAGTTTAACTTTGTTTTTCTTTTAAGTCATTCGGATATTTACCCGATTGTACATACCTTCTAAAGTGCTATTGTTTGGGATTGTCATAAAGATATTTTAACTGAGGGATATGTTACTGATTCAGGAAACAAATGCATGAAGATGACAAATTTATTTTGTCATTTATGGTACCTTAAAGGGAGACTGTACGATTTTGTCAAATATTTATAATTTTTTATAAAACTTATTATATATATATATCAATATAAATTAAACTTAATGTTAAGAAGAACATGTGTCGAAAAAAGAGAAATAAGCCAGATATTTAAATCTGAAATCGAAAAAGGCTGGAAGTCGAATTCGCCAGCATATATATCATGCATGTAAAATGTGAATCTTAATTTAGTTTTAGGGCAGATTTGTTCATACGACACAAAGACACAATTTTGTTTCCTAACAAATACGAGTAAAAGTGTCGGCATCGGCTTTAACCAGCGCTAACTTGTCTTTGCTGCATTTTATGAAATTCGTCTTCAATGTATAATTTGTCTTGCCTATTTTGTGTTATTGTAACATATTTTTATCAATATATTACAATTTAACACGTATACAAATCGTACAGTCTCCCTTTAAGAATCTAAATAGTATTACACATGTATGAAACAATAAAACCCTACAACACTCAAATAAAAAGTGTGCCCGGCAACGTTGCCATGTGTTATCATTATCATGTGAAATTTCGAGAACAAAATTCTCAACATCGGAACCAACGATCATATAAATATACTTTTCTTCTTAATTAATTTTAGTGGCGCCAAATATAATATCAAGTGTTTGCAGGTTTTTGCATCTTTTAATACATTTACTCAAAATATAACGTTTATTTGTTGCATTTTATTAATTTGAAACAATGAGGTAGGAAGTTTCGTGATGATTGCATTGATAAAACACATGGCTCCGCATTCTGTTAGTGTAATGGTATATGTTCAGATTTGAAAAAATAACATGCAGCACCGACGAAGACCAGTTTATTACAGCATTCCTAGTCAAATGAAATTGGCAAATTGGTAATTAGCATTCGAATATAAATCATATTCTAAGCAGTTTATTTCCGGTTTTATTACCTTTTGTGCACTGGGATAAACGAGTGATTGGGATTTCAAATTGGTGCACAATGTGTTCTTTGATACAGGGGAATACTATATCTTCGTCAAGTTGGAGGTATTTATTAAGAAATATATCTTGGACGTATAATCTAAGAATTTCTATCAGATGACATTATATGCAAATCGTTTTAGATCCTATACACTTAAATTACGTGTTCATTCACACACACATATGAGCTTTGGAAGCAGCTAATCTCGAAAGAAAAGCTTATGCCAATACCAATACATGTCATATATACAGTTAAGGCTAAGTAATTGTTTATTATCGTATCCAGTTGTATCATAAGCAGATATAGCTTCCCAAAAGGACAGATTGCCGTTTTTTCATTAAAACAATAGTAGGGTCAATATATCAAAAAAAACCCAATCAACCACCGAACAATTACTACAAAAGGTATTTTAACTGATCCCGGTTGGGTAGAATTTCCTTTAAAACATATCAAAAGTGTTCCACAATCGGACCTCTGTAAAGTTGTTGTTTCAAGATGGCTACCAAGATGGCCGCCGATACATATTAATGATCATAACTATATAACTATTCACTCGAATTTGATGAATTTAGTTTTTATACCCAGGTTTCAGGGGACAAAGAACACATTTAGATTATCAGACAAAGTGTTAGTTAATTATGTTACTCAGAAATCCGACATGGCGTCAAAAATCGCCATTAACACAATACGAATGACCTTAAGTCCATAACTTGTGATTCAAATGTTATGGTTGTTATGTTAAACGCCGTAGTTGAGGAGATAATTAACACTTTAATTGAATGGTATATATCACTAAGCAGTTGACTAATCATAACATCCAATCTATCGACTATCACTTAATATACAATCACCTGTGTCCATAACATTTATCTCAGTGCGTTTAACTGTTGGTTTCGTCTTCCTTCTTCTCAGTACCGACCTCTTGTTAATTGTTTGCGTGTCACAGTTTTCAGTTTTGCAAGGGCCAGATACAGTCGTGCAATGAAGTTCATAGCGTCTGCAGTTGCATAGAGGGGAATTATATTCTACAAAACAGTTACAAAGGATGATTTTCAAAAGTTCTTCCGGTGCAGCATTTTGTTTGTTCATGATTGGAATGTATCGGTCGTTGTCCTGTTTCGTTACATATTCAGTCGATTTCATAGTGTTTGCCTTCCCCATCTATACCATGTTGTGATAGTACTTGTATACGCGTTGGCTATGGAATAATATTGCATGTGGTGTTGGTGGAACTCGCTCATGGGTGACGAGTGTGTCGGCAGTAGCCACTTTCTTTGTGAAAATGTTATGACGCAGAAATTCTAAGGAAGCATTGGACTTGCCACCAAACAGATCCCCAGTCAAGCATTTGCCAAGATTTGATATGTTCTCTTGAGACTTATTTGAAAGAGAGAATTAACGAGCACATGGCTTTTTCGTGATGCTGAGAAGCATTGAAGTTAAATTACAGCTTGAATAAGCATGAGTCCTTTCAAAAGGTTAATGTTATACACTTTGTGTTAATTTCACTATTTATTTACAGCGAAGCAGGTTCATGATAAGCAAATCTGTATCCTCGTCCACCAACGTTGTGTTGCTACGACGGGATCGTTCCACTGTTGCTTTAACAATATTAACCTCTGCATCCCCTAAAAACAGAACAACATAACACCCCATTTAAGTCAGAGCTGTGCTGATCATGCCGGCCTTGTTTTTGTCACGACACAAAAAGTCTTCCTTTAAACATGAACATCCTGTTTCTTTGCTGAAACTCACGATATGATTTACGTTTTTTCATCGTCTCTGGTGTGTTGTGTTTTTGTTATAATGGCCGTCTTCTTAGCCATCGAACACCAACGTCGTTTGTCCGTAATGCCTTACTGTGAATGTGCGAAAGACTTGGCGATTGCGCTATGTGAGTTACACTTTTCCATGGTCAAAGATGCAGCTAAGTGCCACCATCAAGCACGTAACAATCTGTTACAGTTCATCACAGCCTCCATTGATGTGTATGCAGCATACTCTCGAATTGCCTGAGCGATATGAGGCTTGTCTGCTGTACGACGAATGTTCTTGGCTTTTAAGAGGGCAGAATGATGGGAGCTCAGTTCATAAGACAAAACGTCTTCAAGGGAAAGAGCTACAGATTTTGACACCATCAGGAAACGCTGGGACAGAAGAGCAGGATAAAAAGCACGGTCAGAAGCGATCGTAACAGAAAAGCTCTTCCCAAGAGATTTGGCTCTGTCTTTACTCTTGAATTTATAAACAAAGGCCAGCTTTCCTATGGTGTGTCTTATGATCGTGTTTCTAACCGCCTCAATTGCATGAACATTCACATCTGACCCAGCCACTATCACATTGACCATGTTTCTCAGAGTAGGATCAGCTGTGTATGGTGAGCAGGTTGTGATCTGTGTCTGCATTTTCTCGAGATCAGAAGCATCTTATTTGATGCACGCCTCAGTCGGGTCTTTGTGTTGTGGACTTGTAGTTTATGGCAGGTCCTTGAAATAATGCATAGCACTGTTGTTCTCGGATGTTACAGTTGCAGATAGGGTCCAAGGGGTTTGCATGTCCTAGGTCATCCTACTGCCGCGAGTTAGAACACCTGTGCTCTATACAAAAAAACTCATCAGTGTTTGCTTACTGACAAGATCACGTCCTAGCCCAGCCTCGCAACGTAAAAACCAATACCGAAATTTCGATAAACGTCTGGGTGGGTTTCTCTAAATTGCTTATTTGCTGAATATGCATTTAGTAATAAGCTGTTTGCAGGTAATGTGCTCAGCTGCAACAAAGATGTATAGAAAATCGGGCACTGCCTGCAGATGCATCATCCAACATCCAGTACGGAATGCTTTAATCAACACCCTTAAATTGAAAATCATATGCTGATAATTCAGCCCTGCTATGATTTTCTTTCAGGTCTGGGCGAGTTTTTCTATTTCTCTGTAGCCCTCTCGAGTTTGATCAAATCGCAAAACATGTATCAGCTGCTAGCTCGTTTTGTCCCTAAGAAGGTAAGAGTACAACTCCTTGGCATGACCCAGCAGTATCTGAATCTCAGGATCTTCCTGGGTCATTTTGGCTTTACGCTGGCTGAGTAGGCACTTTTCTACAAGAACATGGTCCCGTGAAACCATATGGACAACTTTCCGTGTTATAATTTGCACAATTGTATTTTCCTCATAGACGGTCTCAATTATGTTTTTGAGAGCGGTTTCTTCCAAGACGGATCCTTTGCCGCCCCCCCNCCCCCCCCCCCCCCAGAAAGTTCATACGTTTTCTTTCAAGCAACTTCTTAATGGCGCATCAATAATGATTTCGGCAGCCTTCCAATGCAAGGGTTGGTCAAAGGAAACTATGGTGAGCAGGTTGTGGCAAGGTTGTAAACAAAGGCGTATGTTGACAGAAAGCACACTTTGTCACCATAGTGCATATTAATTATAGGCAATAACTTTATACTGACAACAGCCCAGGGTACTAGCTTCCTTGATGCAAGATACTCATCATTCACTTCCAATTCTATGTTACTAGCCTGAAGCTAGAAAATATCGATTCTCTTGTCATAATTCAGAAATTTCGATAGGTCCAAACTATGGCGTTTCACATAACAATCATTACGTTTGAGTCAAAAGTTATGGACTTGTGGTCCTTCGTATTGCGCCGGTGGATGCCGTGTGAGATTTCTGTGTAACATAATAAACCTTAAATATGTCTGGTGATCTAAATGTGTTCTTTGCGTCCCGAAACCTGTGTGTAGACACCAAAATCATCAAATTTGAGTGGAAAGTTACAGATGCATGCCTTTTACTGATGATGCAATTAATCTATCGATATATTATTCAAGACCTTTCAATGTAACATCAAATTGTCTTGCTGGACCTAAGATAATATAATCATGCAAATCACATCAAAGAGTAATAATCAATGCGTTTGATTTTTGGAAATTTTCCAAAGGGAACGTGGCATAGGGAATGGTGCTTATAACGTAGATGCGTGTTCATAAAGTACTTATCCTGTTCTTCTGAGTAAACGAACATTAGTGCAAATATGCTTAAATAAAACTTATATAAATTATAATTAACAATTAGCCCAAATCACAAAATGCATAAATGAATTCTCAGTTTCACCTCTACAACAAGAATGCATGCTTTCGCATTGAAACCAGTAAATAATGCAACTATGGTTCGCATTTATCGTGTAGTTGCTGTACATATGTGGCGATGTCTCTTATATCATGCGTCGTTATTACATAATAAATTCCCTCAAAGCGCTAAAAACATGGGGATATATTGAAGCTTTTCTTACAAAAATTAATACTTTTCCAAGAAATTAACAATATTTTTTAATTTAATCTATTTCGCTTCTATAATGCATTACGTTACAGTCAGTTGACCGGGATTTTAATTAAGCTGCCGACCTTTAGCATGTAAGCGAACACAATGCTTCACTGACTAAATTATTTCACTATCACATACACACGATTCAATTCAGTATATGAAAGTATGTGTTTCATGGACAGTAAATATTTCGTTTGAAAGCGTTTAGAAATCTTCCACATTATAAATGTCCCCAGTACTCTGTCCGCTTTATCTCGTAGAAAGAAATACACCTGTTAATGTGCTTGCGTGAACGCCATTATCGTTTTGAAAGCCTTACACAACCACGGTGCCTATACCATGTGACTTGTTAGGATCTGTGTGGGGAAAAAACTATCAACAAACGTGCGACTCAGGTAACATTGTCAAGGATTTCAAATATTTTACCATTTTTAATGGGATAAAGAGGGGAGCCCGCTAATTCGTGAGAGAAGTTTTGAGGTACCTTTAGACCACAGTTGGGTACGTTTTCAATATGTACGCTTCAGTTGTGGGATGTTTGTACCAGATCACTCCCGTATTTATATATATTTATCGATACAGATGTGTGTTATGACCAGGTCCGATTATCAGGTAATTAATATCTTTGGAATTAAATATTTACTCTATGTATTGTAGTTACTATAACAATGTATCCGTAAATTGTAGAAACACGGATACCACACAGATCCTTCTAAAAACGTATACCACACAAATCATTTTACAATAAGAATGTTTTTCTTGAACGGTTTTTCATAAATATATAACAGAAACCTGAAAATGCATACAAAATGGTATATTATAAGCTCCGCGCTTAACGTTTATTGATTATTTTACCAGAGGTGATGTTTTTGTGTCAAAGTACATTGTAATATAAAGTCTCCACACTGATCATTCATATTTCTACCCGTTAAAACGCGCGGTTGCACTTTACTGACACAATACTTATTTGTTTAAAAAATATCATGATACATATAGAAAACTCACACGAATCAGCGGGTTCTCTTCTTTGTCCAATAAAAAATGGTGAAATATTAAAAAAGAAATCCTTGAAATTTTTACCTTAAGTTTGTCGCGCTTTTGTTGATAGTTTTCTCCCCCACACGTATCCTAAAAAGTCAAGTTGTATAGGCACCGTGACAACGCTAGGATAATTGGCTTGTAATTGCCTTCACAGCAACGAGCTGTTTCGAACATTTGTGAAGATTAATTAAAATGCAAAGATTGAAACATAATTGTGCCAACCGCGAATGACAAACATTAAGCTTTTTTTTCAGCCTACATTTATTTAAGTGTATTATAACAATTAAAATGTCTGAGTCACAAATTCAACATTAACATTTAAATAATACGCGAGAGTGTGATTATGACTACATACAAAATTTATATTTTGGTACTGAATATTATTGCATGGTACTATCTAAAGTCGGTAATTTCTAATAATGTGAACAAATTATGTTTATTTTGGGCTAATGTATTCTCACAAGTACGTTTAAAAAAATCAACAGTATGAGTATTCATATTTTTTCCAAGATACAGTCTATTGACACTTCAAAAGCAGTACATACATTTCCCAAGATAGTAAACAATTTGTTATTTGGACATGCTTTGATACATGTACACAACCGTAGCACAAACTAATATGTGTCGTAAACATGCGTCTATTATATACACATTCATACAGAACTTAACACGCCGTATGAATATAAAAGCAAGTTACACTGGTTTAAACACTATTTATTAAGTTGAAAATAAACACTTTATAACACAAACAAACAGACCTCTGTGTTCAGAATATAGCAAACAACATGACGGTGCTGTATTGCTTAACATAACGAATGCAAAGTACAATTTTACACAATTTAGGAAAAAAAGCTCTACGCTTATGCTATGTCTCTCTTCTGTTCGTTAGAAGTGACGATGATACGGTGTAAACTGCTCAACTTGAAAATACAATCATGTAAAGAAATGTCAAAACCAGCAACAGTATAAAACATAAGTGTAACATAAAAAGGTATAGGACCGGGAATATGATATATTAATTATAATTTATAATAGCGCAAGAGAATAATGTAGATAGCAAAAAGATGGAAATACTTAAGCATTTACCAGCATTTACATTTAATATGTTCAACATGATAGTAAAAGAGAGCTTAAGTTTGTTTATTTTAGGAAGTTGCGATAGGACAAGAAGCAGTTGCGGGACAGGGCATCGTTAGCAGTATATGATCTGTTTATGAGATGGAGTAACATTAAAATAGATGACCATCTCGGATAAAAGACAGACTATGCTTAAGTATTCATCAATTTGTTTCGTATGATCCGTATTAAATATCGACGAGAAAAAGTTGATCATTTATGTGTTGGAAATTTGACGAATTGTCAAAAAGGACAACTCTTGTTTAAGTATTAATTGGGCAAGCGAAGAAAAAGATATGTTATTTGTATCTTCAATTACACCACAGTGACAGTAAAGACTTTCTAAATATGTTTTCGCGTACAAATGTTCATTTACGTTGATACAATACATTCGCTAAAGTGGTAAAGGGATCGTGCAAAAATTGTTATTTGCATGGTATTCTACGAATTTTGACATATTTACGACGAGGATAAGCCATACTTTCGCCCACGCTTAAGAGGATCGGATTTAATTAATAAGCGAGTGATAGTGCATTATACATGGCGTTGAAGAGCCTCAGCTTATGTTATGTTCTCCTACTTTGTAAGGGTTCGGTAGCCGTTTTATTATATAGATTCTGCAATAATGCTAAACGTGTTCTCCCACTAATTGTCCTGCTTTCTGTTGAATGTTTTCAAATGCTATTTCATCTTTCGTAGTTATATTATCCCACACCACATCGGAGTGTTCACGAATCGGTCAAATTTATGCCGTATGTATAACAAGTAGTGACTTTTTATCAAGAGTAAACTTCAAACATTTTATTAGATTGATTCTGTGCCATACCTTATTTGTTATTCAACATTGTCATGCAATGACAAGTATAAAAAACGGTCAAACCTACGTGTCTATGAGCCAATTCCACGTTGATCAGGTTTGGATGGATTGAGTTATGACAGTTTGCAAGATCGGAAATGAGATGAGTGGTCAAAGCAATTGGATTGTCCACGAATATGTATATCGCTGTATCATCTGCAATTAGAACAACGAAATAGTGAATATAACACTAAATATTTGTTTATTCAAGAAAACGGAGGGGCCCTTATGTGGACCCTTGAAGAATGCCAACATAGATTGGTAAAATGTTCTGCTAAAAATAACAACACATTGTCTTCTGTATTTTAAATAGTATTTTCAACAGATAGAAGATTGCACGAAATACCACTTAGTCAGAGTCTATAGATTAGTCCTTTGTGTCATACTCAATCAAATGTCATTCGAAGAAAAAACTGCGGCTTTAAAAGCATGACCTTCATCAAGGGCTTTACAAGAAAAGTGATATACTGAAATTAATCGATGTGCGATGGAATCGTTTCGTAAGAAAAGTGCTTGAAAAGGTTTCAGTAATATAACCAATCCTACACTCTGCTTTCCCCAGCATAAAGGCCATTCGCATTTAAAACATAACTGCATTTATATGATTTCTAAGAGTACAATGAGTAAAACATGGCTCTGTATTTTGGATTTAGTAATTGTTCTTTGTAAATGGTCCAAAAGGTATACTTTCCAACCAAGATATATAGAGAATTACAGGTTACTGCCTGATCTTTTTGTAATATATCAGGCAAGGCTTAGAATAATGTAACGGCGAGGCTTGCCGAGCCGATATTTTTTTATTCGTGCCGAGCCTGATATATTACAAAAAGATCAGGCAGTAACCTGTTTTTCTGTTTATCGTACCTCTCTCTAAGTCCCCATTTTAAAAGAAATAATGAAATAAAATCGCTAAGACGCTGCATTTCGAGTGGGAATGAATATGATCTTTCACAAATGATTTACAGGGGTTTCGCTGTCCATCGTGCTAGCATGCTTCCAAGCCTCGCATGATAAACTTGATCTTTATCCAAAACTCACCTTATATTTTATTTATCCTATTATTTCCTCCCTTTTCCATTAATAATTATCCAATATCGCATTTTTTAACGATTGTGTTCTTCCGTAATTTTTTGGAAAAACCCGAGTGTGATCTAAAAAAAGCGATAGTATATAGCACAAGTTTATACAATTTGTGTTATACTATCGATTTTCATCTGGTAATAGGATAAAATATATTACATCTTGCTATCAAATTGTTTGTTTTGTTAAATCTGATTTTATTTTAGTAAAAATGATGACTTTATAGAGCATTCCGAGTGAAATGTCTTACATCAAAACATCGACTGATTTAACAACTTTCTGTTGAACATGACGTCATCAGCATTTAAACATTCATTTTTAATATTTGGAAAATACGTTTATTGCTATTTGTGTTGCTTTCTGTGGATACATGTAATACATATTGGTATCAAATTGTTTGTTTTGATGAATCTCATTCATTTTTACAATAAAATATTGCTTATTTATTAAGTCTTAGTAATATGACACATCGACTGATATAAGAACTTCCTGTCGAACATGATATAAAGAAATTATATCATGCAGCGTTATATCAGGCATATATTAATGTAGCGGTATGATAAATGATTTTATTGGTTTCCCTATTCTCATTTAATACCTAAACTGTACGCATAGTGTGCACGTCACGCAAAAGAGCAATTGTTTTCTCCCAGAATACGATTTTATACAATGTTAACATAACCCACTTATTAATCAGTGAAAAGTTTGTCGTTGATATCCACTTTTCACGTATTAAAAATGTAATGCTATATATAATGGGGAATTGAGCTATTCGCTATTAAATAACTCCAACAATTACCAATGCAGTTATTACAGTCATGCATGAATATATGTTAACATGCGCGACATAATAGCATGTATTCTTATTTAACGTATTATGCAATGAATCGATACAAATATTTCTTCATATTTATTTATGTAAATTGTAAATTGACTTCGTCGGAACAAAAAGGAATATTCACATACTAATGATAAAGTGCTACAACAGATATATTTGTCTTGCAGACAGATAATAAGAAATATGCACGCAACTTTGACAACTTTGTCTCATTATCATTACATTGTGTGATATGAGCAATTACATATGGGTGAAACATTAAGCATTTGACACTCTATAACCCTAAAGGTGTATGCTGATTTATACTTCATTAAAAAAACAAACCATGTTATCATTGTTTAATTTAAAGTATCATTCCACGTTCATGCGTGTTACTGTTTTGATATAATACATTTACGATCATCAAATGTGTTCGAGTCAAGCTTGATTTGTAAGGATACTTTTGAGCATAAACAAATACAAATATAACGGTTACATGAGGTTACATGAGGTTCTTTCCAATAAGAATAACCTCGGATATTTTTCTGGACGTGCTAATATTCATGATACACAAGTTCAAATATCAGGTGTTTGACTTCGGGTGTGGATGAGTTTACAATAATGTGGGATCTTCTACTTAGTGCGATTTTTATTTTGCCATTAAACTGGTTTCAGCCCCTATGATGTTCATTTTCTGTGCAAATACGGTGCCCTCAAAACTATTTTTTGGGGGGCATTTAAAAACAAAATGGACTTATTTTGTATACTATCTTAAAGGCTTAAATATGTTCAAATGTCTTTCCCGATAATGTCTTGAGTTTAATAGTGCCTGTATTTGTTCACTCATAGATACCAGAAGGAATAAACTATTTAAGTACTTGATATTCTTTTCATGGCTGCCTTGCACTTTTCGCCAATATAATTCATGTTTTTATATCCATATGCCATACTAGTAAACTGAACATTCTAAATAATATACATGTTTGGTGAGTCGTGCAATACCTAATACCTGTATATCAGTTTTGTCATTGTTTTATATAAGTATAAATATACGCAACATTTCTTTCATTAAAGCATTTAATTAGATTCACTGTTAATTAATTAATTACTATATAAAAATGCTGTTATTTGCCTGCTCTGTGATTATACATATTTATTTAATATTTTCACGCATGTCTGTCTTATTATTATTTTTTCAATTCATGTGGAGTACACATTTGTTCAGTTTGTTGTTTTAAAGATTACATTTTATTTCATTTTTCTAAGACTAGATTAAAAAGTTACGAAAGCAATGCAGATAATAGCAGAAATTACATTCAGCGGTGATTGATTTTGTATTTAAATACAATAGTTCGTTCTAGTAATTTTGCAAAAGATAAGTGAAATTTATTAATTCCAACTCACAAACTGTTTCTTATACAAATTCAAATTAAGCCTCCTCGCATAGCATCCAGCATAAATTTTACCATTCAAATACGACTTCAAGAGAATTGTATACAATTTCGATGATATGTTTATCCCTATTCAGGGCTCAATTTGAATATATGAGTATCTAACTTGTAGTAAACTGTTATCAGCATAAACAATCTCCGCAATTTTAAGATATCTTATTCAACATTACGTCGGCGTTCACAGTTATTTAAAGTAAATCCGTTAACGCGTAATTAATATGTGTTTCATCGAATACAATGAACACAGTATGTTAATATTTAAACATTAACCTTATTGATGGAGTTGGCGTGATATGTAAAGGTTGTAACCAATGCTGTTGTTATGCCGTGTCCAGGTGGTTATCCCAAAGATAATCAGTTGTGTGATATGACTAACCTTGTTTTTTGTTTATACAAATTGTAAACAGCTTTGAATAAAAAAACAAATGGGTTGAAACAAGAACGACTCTTATTTAAATGTGTTTGGAGTTTAATGTATCGTGAATTTGCATATAATTTGCAGGGTTACTTTAACCGTTTAACACCATTTGTCGTTCAATACAGAATGAAATAATTGTATAGGCAATTGAAAGTGTACATTGATAACTATTTTATTTAAGTAAAGGGCATGTATACATAATACCCGTAAATATTGTTTGCATAAGTGTTTCTGTATGTTTACTGACGATACGATATATATAATTTTAAAGTTCTCATAGATTAATATAGTTTTAAAAAGTGTAATATTACATGTGTACTGGATGGGCAATATACGTAAATATATGTATTCGCAAAATGCACCCTTATGAACATAAATATTGATCAAGAAATACATAGCCGAGATATATTTAATTCTATATGCATTTGCGATATTAAATAAGTTGTAACAATCGAAAAAAAATATATAAGCACACATGTGTTTCATCTCCCCATGGAACTCAGAAAATACGAATCTCTAGTTATAATTCTTTTGAAAGATAACAGCAGAAGCAAAATATAAACTTTGAATACAGCAGCGTTTAAAATTGAAACGTATTTCATTTTCACCGATATCATGTAAAGTTCCAGCTTGACATGTAGGGGCAACTACGTTTGTCACATTTAAATGAATATGCCACATGACACATATCTGATTTCATACACAACTATCTTAATCTGCTTACAAGTATGTGTACACTAAAGCAATCGGGCATACAAAATAATATTGCTACCCTAAGAAATTATCATCATATTTACCTAGTTTTCCTACACAGAATACTTCAAATATGTTATTTAAAACATAAATATTTATAAATATGTGTTGAAATAGTTGATCATGGTGGATAGTTTGCAATAAACTAATGGTGGAACAAACAATATGCATCTATGTGACATACACAGATAAGTTTACCAAAAATAAGTTTATCATGTAAGCTGAAGGACAATTGGAGATATTTATTTTATAAGCGTCAGTGTCAGATCAACCTCAGAAGAGGAACATTGTGTCTAAACATAAACACACGGAATGATCTTACACTATAATCAACACATACTTATTAAAAACAATGCTACTGTTAGTAGTAATTGTTCCAGTTATGTTGAACAAGTAGTTTCTATAATAAGAAGTTTCATTTATGAAACAATTCAGTATTACAGAGTTGTGAATAACGAGTATTTGGTCCGTAGAAATATTTTCTGGTTATCACGACCCAGAGTTAAATGTACATATGTTTAAGCATGCCGCGATAATTTATGAACGTTTAGTGTTCAAACTATTCACAAAAGAGCTGTTTAGATGTAACTGTTTTCACTCCAGCATACACACCTATAATAATATAGACTAAATATGAGTTTGTGGAATGCTAATCAAAACGATCATTTCGATATTCTTAAGTGTCCTCATCTGACAGTAAATATATGTGAGTTTTCCATTATTGTGTTAACCTGATCGGATCCTTTCAGCTGCACAATGTTTAATACTACCAACATTATACTTCACAAAACTATTTTATAATTACTTATATAAAACGATATATACAGAAACAACAGAATCAGTATTCGGAAAAAGTATATATTTTTGACAACCGCTTGTCTTTTATTAACGGCAAATGGCCATTTTTCTGCACACTACACAACATCACATACACTCCGACATTACACATAATTAAATATTAAACATGGAGTCAGCGCATTAGAACGGTCAATGTACAATATTGGCGGTTAAGGCCGGTTGAAATCATGTCATACCTCATACTTAGTCCATAAATAATCACAAAACACGCACGTGTATTGTTCATAGAATCGCAATTTAAAGCAAACAGCAATTACGACGAATATAAATTCGATTAAATTGCAGCAATTACATTCGTTAATGGTTCAAATTTCACCAGCACATGTTATTACAAGTTTCTGAGGCACGATGAAATTAAATGAACGCAAGTAGCAACTTAATCCCTTCTTTGTAACACGATTTCAGAA
This sequence comes from Dreissena rostriformis, assembly GCA_007657795.1. Lineage (NCBI taxonomy): Eukaryota > Metazoa > Mollusca > Bivalvia > Myida > Dreissenidae > Dreissena > Dreissena rostriformis. The sequence goes on along the minus strand of VMBQ01001433.1, from coordinate 134,843 downwards.
CCCAGCACTTTATTACTTAGTTTATCCAAGCATGGTGAATTTATCCTAGTCATGATATACTTCTTTCAACAGCATAGCATAGTTTAAATAAGTATTAAAGGTATATGGCGTTCATAATAAGAAAATCAGCTAATATATTATTGCATGTTTGTGTAGCGTCATTAATCTCCTCAGAGCAGTTATGTATACTATTAGAGTTTTAATCGTTTTAATCTGTGTGATAACAGTTATTCGTGGACATTTTGAAATACGACTACGATGTATATGTTAGTTAACGTACTGGAATCGATTTAAATCAAATTGACTGAAGCGTACAAGTTTATGACCACATTAACCTTTTGTAAAACACGCATCCACAGACCCGAATGCAAAAAAAAATATGTAACAATTCTAGTTCATAATTAATGCTGATGGAAATTACGAGTGCAATCTCAATTTTGACAAGCTGTTATATAACGCACTCTTTGTACTATTATAATTGTGGCTTTGTCTTATGTCAGTAATCTAGCAAAAAGTTTTCACGTTTAATTCATTTCTCCAAAAATGATATACGTATAAAGGAAAACGACACGACTGATACACGGAGTCAGAGAACATCATTAATCATTATGATCTAATCTGTTATATGTGATTAAATGTTTCCGTAATGTTACTTCCTCACGCATTTTCTTATTACAAATCAAACATACTTTATAATGTGTGGGTGTTGGCTAAAATCATTTGTCTTATCAATCGAAACATGGGATTTAACAAAAAAAACTACTGTTGAAGACATTATTTATAGTTTAATATTAAAAAGAGCTGTCACAAAAATACGTTTCGCTTGTCAATTGTATTCCAGAACTGTAAATAAGACATGTTAATCAACAAGTCCGGTCCAAATCACAATAACGCTAACACGTCAACACGAATTATATCTAACTTATAGACGGATGCGTTTTCTACTCCTTCAGATCGTAACGAAATGAACAACAAATTATATAAACCAGAAATTTATGACATATTAATATGTTTCCTCAAAAGAATTTATTGAATTAAATGTGACTGTAAGACATATGTTTCATATTCCGCCATAATAATGATTAAAGCGCTTGCAATTGTTACGAGGCGTTTAAGCACACATTGTGAGAATACTGCTCATAGACAAAACGACAGATTTTCGATAAAAAATGGCATATTTTACTCAAGCCAAGTAACGATTGAGTCGATGACTTATTTTACTCAAATTGATTAAAGATTAAAACGATGACACGCTTTCAACAGCAGTAACATCAACTTTAGCTCTCATAATCGATTAACAGCTTTATGCGACGCGTAGCGAAATCAAGCTTAACAAAAGAAGGTGCGAGAATTGTGACCGAAACTCAGAAAAAAACATCGAGCCATCCGTCATTGCGACCCTCGCAACTGTGACCCCAACGGCAAAAATTGTAAAATAATGCATAGCAATCACAAATTGGTGCACAAGAGTAAAACTGAAATTCGAGCCAAGGGAAGTTCGACTGTATGTACGGGTGTATGCGACCGTGTTTTAAAAATGTCCTCATTGTTCCTACGCCTGCTTATTTCACAATGGATTTGCACCACGTGTTATGGGGCGTATTGGTCAGACTTTTTAATCAGAGCGATAACACATACCTTAATGACAAAACCTCAAGCTATAAAATAATGTTTAATGTGAATTTTTTATTAAAATGATCCATGTAAAGCATCAATAAATTGGTCTGTATTTTAGTGTATGTAAAGTAATTGATTTTTTGATAAACCGTTGTCGGAATTAATGTTCAGTTATTCGCAGCATCATTGTATTGAACTGAATATAATATTTAATCGCAAAATTCCCAGTCGACAATTGAACTGATTAATATGATAGTTCTGAACAGTTTTGTTATGAATATTGTGCTAGTATTTTAATCAACTTTATATAAAAATACGTTGAACATTATTTGTCTCAGAGGAAGTCCCTATAAATGTTGATTGCATTTGTTTTGCTTTAATTGTGAATTTTGGATTACACTGACAATTCGTTTTAGGCAATGCAAATATCGCTGTCGACATTGCAGAGCAAAGTACCATATAATTTATTTTAGATATAATGATATAGCAACTTTGAGGCATCATTACTGATAATAATATTCAATTGATGAGAAATTGTGTGTGCCGTCGTTTGTTTTGTTAAAGAGTCAATGAATGAATAATGTTGAGTTTGTAATATCTACAGGCCGCAAAAAGCTTGTTCCATTAACATGTATAGCTACGTTTAAAATCACACAGGGATCAACAGATTTGGAAATCCTTAATTATTTTCTACCTTCTGGAAGGAATAAAACAGCACTCTACCACCGTACAACCAGTACTCCTACTGATAAGTAATGTTCATGTAAATGTTCTTTAGTTTATAAAGTACGAACTTATTTTAAGAGATGGACAACACATATGGAAACTTATTGTCTCAAGAGTACAAATAAATGAAAGATAACTTGATCTCTGAGATTTAATTGATAAATACAACTTGAGCTGTTCTACTAAGATTTTAGTAGTTACCAAAACAAATGGTGTGATGGGAATTGGGTGTGTGTTAAGAAACCCATTTATTGTTCAGTGGCTGCTGTATACGTTCATTCCAAAATCCTTTGGGCATTTCTACTGGCTTTTAAATGATATTATACAACATAAGATGTATATCCCATCAGTATCGTTATACATACACATTACAATTAAGTTGTCAAGGTTTTAGACCCACATTAAACTTTGTGTTGTATCGCCTTATTTCGTTTATTGCCGTTATCCCGAACGGTATCCGAGCATATGCGTGAAACTACGATCATTTGGGAAAAACAAACAACTAAGTATTTGTTTAAATATTCATCTTACACTTTCATATGACTCTGTGGTGTAGAGGTAGCATACGATTTTGCATAAAAAGCCCCGGGTCCGATAACCGCGAGAGGAAACTATTTTATCATAAACGTATTTTGTTGGCTATAATACTTCCTTTAGACTTTTCCAAATAGTATAGTATTGTTAAAACATATAATAAATAAAAGTTAAAACATAAAACAAGTCCATTTATTCAAGTCAAACCCCACCCCTGGCATATACTTTATAGAAAACGTGTTTGACATTCTAATGTTATTGTGAGTAATTCCTTCCTTATCTGTGTAGGTACCATACAAACAAATAGTTTGTTGTTATACAATTATATTATGAACTATCCATCATATTCTCTTAATACTTAAACATATGTTTACACACTTTTTTTACATGAAAACTATGTTATTCTGAATATCATTTCGTGGGTGTGCAATATCAACTGACCAATCTATACTATTTCGGCCCCGATTTCTTCGTTTACAATTTAGTCATGGTAGTCATACTTGTAAGCAGTATATGACAGTTGAATATAAAAACGATATATTTAATAAATTTATACAAAATCTCAAAACCTCAATTGCAGCACGGATATATTCATATGTGCAATAGTGAGTGCCTTTGCAAATGAAACTGGACATTAAATGTGTGCGGTAAAACACAAACAAATTCGTTTGTTACATCAAGGATCCATCGGAGAAAATGTCTAGCTTCAAACTTTGTATTTCACTTCTGTCGTTACTTTTTGAGAAATTACTTTTAAAATGACTTACGACTAGAGATTGATATGTTTTTCAGATTTTCTGAGGTGAGTCAAAATAACGTTTGTGCTTATATTTTCTCTATTCCACATGTTGCACCTGATTTGCTAACATGAATGCATAACAAAATGCGTGTATGTATAAATATATACCAAATGAATTTTACTATTCATAAGAGTGAATTGTGTAATGAAATGGTTATGGAAAACCATATATCATTGCTTGATGACTGGGGCACCATGCGCGACCAACGGTTCACCTCAGAAGACTTTCATCGGAGCATTCAACGTGCTATCAGACACATATACAATGTTACATATAAATGTCACATATTAATTAACCTCATATGCACATACTTTATATTGGTTTTAAAACATGTACCTATATAGTGTTTTATCTTAATTGCAGATAATGTGTTGCAATAGCATGGGCTGCTGTAAATTAAATGAACTACTTTTGCTCACAGTTTGCTGTGATATTTAATAAATTGTTACCATTTTAATTAACTTATTTCATTTAATATTTGGTTTGAATTATATCATATATTGTGTCCATGCAAATGACTTTGTTCTATCTATTATTATGGTATACATAAGCATATGTTACATGATATGCATATTAACAGGCATATCGTAGTGCAATATGTTGATGTATATTCAGGCGCTTTGTTCAGAATACGTTTTATGCGCACTTTTGTTAAATTTAGTAGTGGTAAGATTGTATAACTCAGTGAGCTCGTTTGTATGTATTTGGTCTTTCGCTTAATGACATAAACACTTAAAAGACGTTTTAAAAGAATACGCATATTTTTACAACATAAACCCATCAATAATAGGGATATGTGTACACCTACGTATGTAAATCTTCCTGAGACCGCTCTGACACTGTTTATCAACTATGTTGCTTATTAGGAATGTTCTGCAGTGGATAACGAATACGATTGCATTTATCTCCTTAATTTTATATTTAAACCAATCAATTACTAACTGAACATAAATACAACTTGTCAGTTTGGGCGCCATTGAGACAGAGAATGTGAATCAGATGTATAAAATGTGTTATTTATATTTTGAGGTCAATAAATCAACGTTGGCATGGTTACTTGTGATCGGGTCTCCCATGTTGTGCCAGATAGAAACAAAATAGTCCATCTTGGGATATCAATTGTTTATTTACTATATGATGTTACAGTGCATATGTTGCGTAATATGGCTTTTAAAATAACCCGTGTGTGAAATCGATATATCAGTGCAATGTATATTTGTAAAATAATATCCACATCGGAGATTTTATACTTTAGAAAATTAGAAATTTCGTTAAAATATTATACATTATTATTAAATGAAGTTACGTCAATACATAACGTCACATTGTCCAACATATTACACAATTACAAATAAACAATATCAACAACTACTGTTCCGTTTCTATACTCCACAATAATAACGTTGGTTAGGTATTTTCTCGGGTTTCCAAGATATCACATTGAAGTTGAATGCGTATCTAAATTATAGATAATAAATACTATTAGTTAAATAGTGTATTTATTATAATTTCCATACACAAATGTATACAATTTGTCAATATTGTTTTTGTACAATCTCTTTATCACATAAACATAGTGGTTTTTAAATACGGACTTTAAGAGGTTATGATAACAAGTTTACAGAACTTGTAACCGGATTAGTATGCATGTATGACGAATATATGTACAGAAGTAGAACGAATACTAATCTGCAATAAGGACTGCGATCTTCGGCGAGCAACATGGATACAAAGGTACAAAACACTACGGTGTGTATACATATGCAAACTGGCCTGTGTAATCTTTACGACTAAATGAATAAAACCAAGTAATCGAATGTATATTATATATTCTTCAACTGTTTAAAGAAATGCAATCCTATGAAGCTAAGGTTTCTCTATTGGTGTGTGCGAATGTGATATTCGTGGCGCCTTCCGTCTTCCGGTTATTTATTACATGCCTTAAAAAATGGTGGATGTTCACAATCAATTATCTCTTGAAAATTATTATAGGGTTTCTGTTTTCTATATTTTTCGAATAATTTTGGGATAATTATTCCTCTCGCAATAGTATTCTACCACCTTACTGCCGTGTTTGCTGACCAAACATGAAGATAGTCAATTTAGCCAATTTGTCGTATGTTAATAAAGATAAACATACATTTAAGTAGATCAATTTCGAAAATTAAAAATCAAAGACTATGGTATAATACAGCAGCTCTGTTAAAGGTACACCCGCATTTGAGGGCTAATGTTGTATAAAAGGGTACACGAAACCGAGTGTTTAACAACCACGGAAAGGTAAAGTAATAAGCAGCTGGTCCTGAAATTTGCTTACATCATCTTCATACACTGTGCTTGCCATTGGGGGGGGGGTTGATTTGGAAATAGCCCAACACATGATTGATTATTAACGTTAATTTATCTTAAGTGTTCCTGTCGCATTAAATCATTTAATAATATTACTTTTGACAGCTAATATGTGAAGTTATTGTATTTGCACAAAAATCTCGTTTCGCTGTTTAACATTAAAACAGAAATATTTCGAAAAGCCAATATATTTGCGGCCAAAATGAACATTCTTCAAGGGAGAAAATGGCCTTTAAAGTATGATTAAATGTTTTGTTTTGATACATTTTCAATAGCTACCTATTCGGGTAGCAATTTGCATTAAATTCTTTTGCGACTGCGTCCGATCATTTAGAAACGGTGCAAAAACACTGTTTGTTTTTAATAACGACAAGTTATGCTTCCGAATGTAAGGGTACACAGAACTGATCTAAGAATGCAAAAGCATGTTGCTAGAATACCCATCCGTGTTACATTGAGTACATAAACCTCATGTGTGAATGGTATAACAAGTTAATTTAGTATATGCGTTACATTCTACATTCCGACTTGCAAGGTTACAAAATAATTTTATTCAGTGACAGAATCGCCGACAGACGAAAACCTTATCAATACAAAACAAATTGTGTGCATGTACCTTTATCTTACATTATATTTGTAATTACACATTCATGAACGAATATTGAATTATTAGGTTTGCTAAGTTACGATGTGTTTATACATTTTAGTCTGTGCACCTAACAATATCGATTGTACCAAGTTTCATAAATATATCGTCACAACCTTTAATGAAATATACAAGCAATTACGCCTAAATCTGAGTCTGTACGTTCTTTTTTTTAAACAAAAACGAGTAATTGGCTGGGAATGACGAAACGTGTCTTGGCAACACCAAATGACAACTTACTTCAGCTCGTATTAACACTGTCCTTAAAATTACAATCAAATCGTGTTCTGTCAAGAGAGGAACATTGTTTTTCGCTATTGTGTATAATACGGAGAAAACAATTAATTCAGTATTTGAATATAAATATGCTTTCAAAATTATTGATATGTAATATGATATATGTCTGCCCCCTTCCTTACGATTCCAGTCATAGTCTACAAATATGTGCTCACGCTCCGCATTAATTAATGCTTGATAAGAAATTTGTTTTAAAATTCATTAACAACGATTATGTGTAAATATATCATATACACATGTCAATTCATGTCATACTAATTGGTTTTCATTAAATAATGATAACTTATTGAAATGTATTTGTGTCCTCTATCTGTTTCTTTATTTAGACATTATGACAACCAATTAGCACGCGCATTTCTTAACAACGATGGTAAACTGCTGTTCGGGTCGTCCGTGTAATGCTCAGATTAGGACTGCAGGCTAACATTACGTGTTCATGTTTATGCCCAAGTACAATGTACATGCGCTCTTCTTTGAAATCCTGAATATCGATACGAACTACCAACGAGAGCACAAGTAATGACGTCTTCAATTGTAGATTGCTAAATAAAAAATTTAACACTTATACATAAAGCAGAATTGCAATATAAGAGAATTAAGATTGACACGAGTGCACTCAATGACAACGCAAACTAAAATCGCGTTTCTCTTCTGAGATGGGTTATACTTCTTTAGTCTAAAATACTGTATTCACATTCATCGCTCAGCCGACCCATTAATTAAGCACACAAAAGGTACATCATCATACATGTCTCAAGAGTTCCTAAACATTACAGATTTCCTACAAATTGCAGATTTTCTACAAATTGCAGATTTTCTACAAATTGCAGATTTTCTACAAATTGCAGATTTCCAACGTAAATAAACGACCGGTTGAACACTTGAGAACGTTAGATTGATTGACATCGTTACGAATGTGTTTTTTTTGGCAACAAATTTGTTATAAAAAGGAACTGTAATACATTATAATGCACTATATTTGAATGCTAACACAAATAAAAATGAACATTTTAGGGTCGCGAGATCATATCAACTACTGGTAAGTTTTATTTCTTTATCAAATTATGTTTGAGGTTTCAACCTTTATTAGAATGATACAACTCTTTAAAGGATACCAAATTGCAAAACACGGGCTTATAAGATACAAATTATTAAAAAATATCAATATGTTAAGCATTGATCAAAACACGATATTGTAGTACTCATTATATAATTGGTAATATTTTATAATCTTATTTGTAATGCCTCAACATATATAGAAGATGAACCTTTATGAACAATCAAGATTTCGACACGGTTCCAATTAATCAATATACATATTATTTTATATTGACACATAAACTATAGATAAACTAAATCTCTAAATGTTCGTAAAATGAAGCGATTTTGACGGAATCCCGTTAGTGTCATCGTCTATGCAAGGATAGATTTGCACAATGAGACTACGACAGTACGATGACGATAATACGATATCATGTTATCACAATCGAACTGTCACATTATCGTCATCGTCTTTCTGTGTGAATTCGCATGCTGACGATACACAGAACGGCCACGTGGTTGCGTTATTTTTACCCCACAACACACATATGCAATATGACATCTTCTTGGTCACATGACCTCGTCAGAGGATCAATTTGACATTGGTAAACATTATTGATATACACTGTATGGCATGTAGCTTTAAACGGTATTACTCTAAAATGCTAGTCTTAATCAAATCAAATCACATTTCGTTACAGAACATAGTTTTAGCGTTGACATAATTATTAAGTATAATCAGTGTTTGATCATTAACATCCTTTACTCGCATATTCCTATTTATATTTGTATGAAGAATTCTAATTAAGTGTATGTATTTAAATATTTGTTTAAAATATAATCAAACCAAGTTAAAAAAAATAAATCGTTTCGTGTACATTGCAAAGTAATTCGATATGTTTTTATTATAATCGATGGTTTCTATTGTGCTTGTTGGTAAAATGACACTAGGGAAAACGTAATTCAACCGTGGATTATTCCCAATTAATTAGTTGATGTTATTGTTTGATGAATTGTAAGTAGATGATATAATCCGTGACACATACAGTGGAATGCAAGTGCATAAATTAACAATAGCATTTTTGTAACAAATCGTGCTGTTCTTTCTAACGTATAAACAAAAAACACATACATTGTATTTGTTGAGATTTTTTTTCCATGAAGACCTTGCTCAAACGTACATTATACAATTGACGTTTTATTAGTTCTTTGACCTGTGTGGTTCGATCTGATGTCATTTTCTCAAATGATATCTTTTGTCTAAGATGCAAGACGTTATAACAACTATATACGTATAGATTTAAATATGTATTAAAGATCGTGCTTGAATCGAGCTTTCTTTTAAAATAATTTGATTTTCAAACAAGATGAATGTTACCAAGTTGGTGCGTAGAAATGCGTATCACAAGTTATTTTATTACATTCATATCAAAGAATGATAATACTATAATTTTAATGAAATAAAAGCTGTTTACATTAATGAAGTTTTATTTTTAAAATAGTACTGATTATTTGATGTCAACCTTATATATTAGTCCTAGTGAGTTGGTATTATCGGTTCATGTTTTATTGTGATTAATAGAACGTAAAAACCCATTAACTTATGTTATCTGCTGATGATTTGCTATCCATCATTTGAATATAACTTAATGTGGCAGTTTTTGTTGACGTCTGGGGGTTGCTGTTGGAATATCGGCAATATAACACGTATGTCAAGCTGGTATCAATAGAATGAACAAATATATATATATATATATACATGTATTGAGTATAATGTTGTATATTATTATTTAGTTATTTATGGATTATCAATATAATACCACTAGACATGCACTGTATATGAAACACAACTTTATATTCAAACTTTTTAAACAAAACAAATAACCTTAACATGTATCAAAACTTCCTTAGGGTACCTTTCCCATAGCTTGATCAGCGTCAGGGCTTGCTGTCCATCTTGGAGAGGCGTATGTGGTACAGATGATGATGTTTTTTCTGTGTACTCTCCCAGTGGGTCATGGGCCAGAACTACAGTTCAGGTTCAGGGGCTGTGCTGGCAGCTGATCCTGATTTATCATAATTGTTTCTCTTTCTTGGACAAAGTTAGATATTTTTGTCTGCTACTATGCCTTTTGAGAATGTGTACACAACTTTATATATGTACCCGAAACATGGACGAAATTGGCAATTGCCCATTTAATAGGAAACGGCCTTTCAAAAGCTGGCTTCCCCTAATGAAGGGTTGGGTGGAAAATGGTAAATAAATACATGACTAATACGTTCATTCAGTGAGGAGAGAGCCTTCTCAAATTAGGTTTTGAACATACAACAAATAAATTAGCGTAAGCCATGTTAAGAGATATGCCCGATTAAAACATATTTTTATAATTATCGCGAAAAAGATTTCGTTGCAAACGTTCTGTAGGATTTTTTCCAACTTAGCGAAGACAATCTTCGAAATTACTTTTCGGGTCTACTGGCAGAAAATGTTGGTTGCTGTTGACAAAGGTCAATTCAAACCATAACAATGGTAAGACAGCTACGCCGAACAAAGATACTGCGGTGGACTAGCTGGCATGGTTAATCCAAGAATGATAGTAAACAGTACTCATTACACTATCTGACAAAACCCCGTTCACGACCAAATGAGAAATAGTGAATGTCAGAACAATGGTAACAAAAATATTTAAGTCAAGCATTTCATCGAGTTGAATTTCCACTAAACGACATACATTTCTTAACAGAAAATTACAATTGTGTTACTTCTGGATGACCCAACGGACCGTTCAAAACCATATAAATCCTTTCACAACTGAATAGCAGTAACGCATATAAAACTGCAATACAAATACTACAACAGTGTAGCTACATTGTTGCGGATACAAACACAACTATTGAAAACTCAATATGAACACAATCTCATATTACCCTTGCGTTATCATCAGCCCTCAGAGAAGGAGACTTAAACCAATTAAAAAGAGTTGCATGCATTTTAAAATAAATAAGTTGTATACATTCACATATTTTTTTCACAGTAGCGTAGACACTCAGTGAAAACATTTCATTAATGAGTTATAAGCATTTGAAATATGAAAAAAATTCAAATCGTTACAAACGCGAAACGATTAGATAATATTGATTATTGTATTCGTTATATTTTGTGACAACTCGTATTAAGCATAAAATGCAATAGATACAATATAACAAATTGGTTTAACTTGAGTCTTTCAATCCGAATGACCCCGGTTTGAATCCCGGTCGGGCTTACTTGTTTGTTACTATTCATTTTAAAAACTAAAACTATTAGTTTCCGGTGTTTCAATTTATCACATATAAAATGAAAAACTTAAACAATTGCAAAATTATTTGGTCAAGCCCATTCAAAGGATGAACGATACGTTTGTAAAAAAATAATTGTGTATACACCGGGTGTATTCTAAATTTAAAAGAAATTGAATAGCACAATTCATGTTATAAATCTAAAACTATTTTGTTCACGTGTTTCAATGTATTACATAAATGAAATACATAAACATTTGCAAAACTATGTTGCAAAGTCCTTTCAAACGATTAACGATACCTTTGCAACAAGCCATTGTGTAAACACCGGGTGCAAATTCTAATGTTACAAGTAATTGAAAAGCATTATATTACTTTGATATAACAGCTTTATTTCAGTTTTGCGTTACAATACATTTTCAACGTAAATATTTGTATTTAGGGTTGAAACGAATCACATAAAAAAAAAAACACTTTAATTAAAATGATAATTCAAATGTCACTCATCTCTATTATTCGATATTCGCTATGAATTGTCTGTGGGTTACGCCTTAGTGTAATGTATTTCTGAAACTCGGTATATTCACATACACCACTTTGATATCCCCAGCATATACTTATCCCAATGTAAATGTTAGGTATTCGGTGGTCAAAGCTGATCCAAATTGACCTGTCAATGAACTTTATGGTGGCATATATTATTATATCGACAAAGAAACTTCAAAAGCCACTCAAACATTATAAACTTAAATTGGTAGATTATCAATGTGGTGCCACATGTACATACCCTTCAACAGATAATTGTATCGCTACGAAACAGCAACATGGATGCAAAACTAGTTGTAGTAATTGTATGTGGTAATACCCGTTCAAATGCAATATAAGCTGTTTATTGAAGGCACTGTTTTTGAAAGAATATTTTGAACAACTTGATATGATGTTTTATTCTACATCTTAATAAGATTGATAATTTAACTGTTTTTTACATAAATGTTTTTAACAATTTGTATCATAAATAAATATAATTTTTACACCTTCAATATAAAATAAAATAAAATAATAATAATAATAATAACAAAATAAATAATAATAATAATAATAATAATAATAATAATAATAATAATAATAATAATAATAATAATAATAATAATAATAATAAAATTGTTCCTGCAGTGTTCGAAATATTAAATAATTATTTGAAACCCTATAACGCTCAAAATCAACGAATATTTCG